>PITA01009495.1:39788-77532 GCA_004023965.1 Spilogale gracilis | reverse complement strand
TTTTTTTTTTTTAAAGATTTTATTTATTTGACAGAGAGAAACACAGCCAGAGAGGGAACACAAGCAGGGGGAGTGAGAGAGGGAGAAGCAGGCTTCCCGCCGAGCGGGCAACCCGATGTGGGGCTCGATCCCGGGTCTCCGGGATCATGACCTGAGTCGAAGGCAGTCGCTTAAACAACTGAGCCACCCAGGCGCCCCCAAAATAAGCATTTTTCATTCTTAGCATGGATCTGACTTGGTAGGAAAAAAATCATCAAGAAATATTTAGGTATATATTATTAAAACTGTTAAGCGTGCTTTCTACGTACCAACTAAATTACCTTTCCAGTTTTAGACCCAGAATGTTTAATTCATACCCGAAACAGTGTTGAATTTTTATTTTGTCTTATGTTTAGTTTTATATTGTCCATTTATTGAGTTTATCCTCTGTTGGGCATTAGTTGGATGTTTGAGATATGATCCCATTTAATTTCATCCTTAAAGCAACTGTACTCTGAAGACATTATATTATTTCCATTACATAAAGGGGGAAAACTGATGGGTAAAGTGAAATAACTTGCTATAGCATACATTGCTTGTAAATAATGGTTGAGCTTTGAACCGCCCAGACTCAGGTGCCTTCTCTTTCTTATTTACTGCTTAATGTTCTGCCTAAAATCTAAGATCAAAAGAGAACTTAGACAACTTCAGGGCCCTTGTGGCAGAATAGAAAAGGGAGTGGCCAGAGAGGACAATGTTAGGTTGAGGTGTGGTGAAGGAGTATGGTTTTTTTTTTCCTTTTAAAATTCTGTTACTCTGCACATAAATTTTTTCTCCCAAATCACCAGTTGGATACTTTCGAACAAACTACAAATTGGCAGGTTTATTTTGGCCTGCAGGTTGGTTCTGTTTGGGCCACACATGGTTGTAGAATTTATTTAATTGATAATTGTTAATTGTTAATTAATTTAGTTAATTGATAGAATTTTAAACCGGGGAAATTTTACATGAAACTTGGGTTTTCAGCTTCTGGCATAATTAGTCCAGAGCTGATGCAGCTGTTGTGTCATTGCTAACAATTGGCTGGAGCCGTGAGTAGCAGGTGACCTCTGCTTAGATGGGCATGAGTGCTGTGGTCTGTCATAGACCCTGTAATTCACTGTTGGCTGTTGAACATGGACACTGAAGACACTACACTATGCATTGTAGTGCTTTTGCTTTTCTTCTTAGCCACTTCACTCATTTATGTTACCTTGTTTTGCTTTCTGTGGGCATTTAAGTTTATGTACTTTAGTAACATGTGCTTCGCTTATGTTTTTGTGGCCCCTTGGTTTGAACTAGTGGGGACAGGAAGTATGGGTCCCCCTTATTCCTATATGAAGCAGTGCTGTTAGAGAAGGCCCTCCTTTAACCTTTTTGTATCAGTGTGTTGCTCTTTCTCAAAAAAAACAAAACAAAAACAAAAAACAAAACCACAGAAAATCAACCCACAAAACACCTTGAAAGCTTACATTTAATAAATGTGTTGGCACTGTGCCAGGTGTTTTAAAGGGACTTTGCAGTCATGGAGCTTATAATTTAATAGGGAAACAGATATTAAAATCATTACATGAGTAGCTATGCAGTTACAATTGTGATCCTTGCAAAGAAGGAGGAAAAATATAATACATGACCTAATCTGTGTGATAGGGTTAAGCTTCTCTAAGGAACGTGGTCTAAACTATAAATATGAATTTGTTAGCCATAGTTGAGGGGCTGGGCAGAAGGGTGGCATGTGGGAGGAGGAGCTTTCCAGACAGGGAATTATTTGTGCAAAGGGCATGAATCTAGAAAGGATTTGGAGTTGATTTCAAGCGATTGAAAGGTCTTCAAAATACATGTATGTTGATTTTTTTAATGTTGTCTTTATTCAGTAATGTAAGTATTTGAAAAAAGCTGCTTCTGAACTTTTCTTTTTTTTTTTCTTAAGATTTTTATTTATTTATTTGACAGAGAGAGAGAGATCACAAGTAGGCAGAGAGAGGGGAGGAAGCAGGCTCCCTGCTGAGCAGAGAGCCCAGTGTGGGCTTCATGGCATCATGACCTGAGCCAAAGGCAGAGGCTTTAACCCACCGAGCCACCCAGGCACCCGTGAACTTTTCTTCATAAAATTCAAAAAAAAAAAAAAATCTTCCTCTCATATCTAGTGTTCAGTTGATAGAAGCCGATGGTCCTAAACATGGAGCATTCTAAAGTGCACTGAAGGGCGCCTGGGTGGCTCAGAGGGTTAAGCCTCTGCCTTCGGCTCAGGTCATGATCTCAGGGTCCTAGGATCAGCAGGGAGCCTGCTTCCCCCTCTCTCTCTGCCTGCCTCTCTGCCTACTTGTGATCTCTCTCTCTCTGTCAAATAAATAAATAAAATCTTTAAAATAAATAAATAAATAAATAAAGTGCACTGAAGAAGTATAGATTGTTTTATTTCCCTGTTAAATATCTTATTTTATTTTTTTATAGATTGTATCTTTAAGTGATCTCTACACCTACATGGGGCTCAAACTCACAACCCCAAGATGAAGAGTTGCATGCTTCACTAACTGAGCCAGCTAGGCGCCCCTCCCTGATAAACTTTTTAAAAAATTGAGATGATTGTAGATGCACATGCAGTTTTAAGAAATAATACTTAGAAGTCCTTCGTAAACTTTGCCCAGTTTCCCAGATGGTAATGTTTTGCAAAACTGTAGTATAAAATCATAACCAGGATATTGACATTGATAAAATCCACTGAATGTATTTAGATTTCCCTAGTTTTACTTGTATTTGTGTGTGTGAATTTTTTAAAGTCTGGTTGCCTGTGTATCTACCACTGTGGTCACCATACTGAATGGTTCCAGCACTACAGTGATCCCTGGTGCTATCCTTTAATAACCCTTAGTGAACCCCTGGTGATCACTAATTAAGACTGTCCTTCGTTTGTGATACTTTGTCATTTCAAAATATTATATAAATGGGACCATACATTATGTAACCTTTTGGGATAGGCTTTTTTCGTTCCTCGTAACTCCTGGGAGATCTGTCCAAATTGTTGCATGTATCCATGGTTCATTCGTTTTTATTGCTGAGAAGTGTTCCGTGGTATGGATATACCACAGTTTAACCATTTACCTGTTGAAGGAAATCTGGGTTGATCTGGCTTATGGCTATTACAAATAAAGTTGCTCTGAACATTTGCATGCTAGTTTTTGTGTGAACGTAAGTCTTCATAGCTGGGATAAACGGTCAGGTGGGCAGCTGCATGTTTAGTGGTTTTAGGAAACTGTCAATAGTATTTTCTAGAGTGACTATCATTTTATAGTTTCACTAGCAGCGCAAGAGATCTGGTCTCTCTTCATTCTCACCAGCATTACTATTTTTATTATGGCCATTCTGATAAGTGTATAGTGATAATCTCATTTAATTTGCATTTCCCTAGTGGCAAATAGTGTTGAACATCTTTTCATGTGCTTATTTGCCATGTGTACATCCTTTTTAAGGAAATGTCTGTTCGTTCTGTCCATTTTCTAATTGGATTTTTAAAAATTGTGTTTTGAGAATTCTTTATATATTCTAGTTATTAGTCCTTTTTAGGATATGTGGTTTGCAAATATTTTTTCTCACTTGGTAGCTTGTCTTTTCATCCTCTTCAGAGGGTTTTTCACAGAACAGGCTTTTAATTTTGATGAGACCTGTCAAATACTTTTAACAGCAATATAAAGACTTAATTGAACACACCTTGGTAGCTTAGTGGGTTAAGTGTTTGACCTTGATTTCAGCTCAGGATCTCAGGATCATGCGTTCAAGCCCCATGTTGGACTCCATGCTGGGTGTGGAGCCTACTTAAATAAAATAAAAACAAAAAAATTAAAATTAAGAAAGAACTTGTAATGAAAAGCAGGGTCCTCTTCCACTCTTGGTCCCCTTTCACAGAGGCAGCTGTTTAAGTGTGTTTTAACTTCTTTGAGGTTATTATCCTAGCACTTAATGCTGTTGGAAAGCTTACACCATTATACTGTCATTTCTTGTTTTATCAAATTAAGACAATTGAATTCCATAATGAAAGATGAGGATTTAACTCAAAAGACTCCCAGTTTTTGATAATAATTATTTTAGTTCTTTTATTGGCTACTTTTGTATTTTTTTTTAAAGATTTTATTTATTTATTTGGCAGAGAGAAACACAGTGAGAGAGGGAACACAAGCAGAGGGAGTGAGAGGGAGAAACAGGCTCCCCCCAGAGCAGGGAACCCAATGTGGCTTGAATCCTGGGACTCTGGGATCATGACCTGAGCTGAAGGTAGATGCTTAACGACTGAGCCCCCCAGGCACCCCTACTTTTGTATTTCTAAATAATATATGTAAACCTCTGTTTCCTTTTCCATCAGCTTTAGATAGTGGGAAAAAATTTAACAACAGTATTTTTTGTCTATAATATGATTTCAGGCTTTTTCGGATTCATCTAATCTACAAATATTTATTGAGTATTTCCTATATGCCAAGCAGTGTTGAATTTTGGAGATGAAAAGGATCAGAAGAAATAAAAATTATAGGCCTTAATATAGCTTACATTCTTGTATGAGATATAGCAAAACATCATAAGTAAATAGTATGTTAGACACTGATAAGGGTTGAAGAGAAAAATATAGCAGGGAAGGGGTAGGAAATGTCAGAGGAGTTCCAAGTTTAGATAGGGTGATGTAGGGAATGCTTCACTTATGTGACATTTGATTAAAAGTTTGTAGGTGATGTCTGTTATCTGGGATAAATGCAGTCCATGTATGGAGAACAGCAAGTGCAAAGGCCCTGAGGTAGGAGGATGCCTGGAATATTTGAGACATGGCAAAGAGGTTTGTGTGGCTGGAGTAGAGTGATGGAGACGAGTGGGAGAAGAGGTTAAAGAAGTAAAGAGGGAACCAGAATATGTAAGGCCTTTATAGGACAGTGTAAGGAATTCAGGTGCTACTCTTAGTGAAAAAGGAAGGCATTTAAGGTATTTGAATAGAGGAATGGCGTGATCTGACTTAATATTTTAACAGGATCACTCTGGCTGCTAGATTAAGAGTAGACAGAAGAGTGAACAATTTCTATTTGTTGTTTATGCCTTGTTAAAGCTGGAGAAAAAAATTAAAAGAAGCCATTTAAGTAAAATTAAAAAGGTGAATAGACTGAAGGGGGAACAAGGGTAGAGGCAGGAAGACCAATTAGGAGACTACTGTATTTATTTATTTATGGAGGCTCAGTCAGTTGAGTGCCTGCCTTCAGCTCGGGTCATTGTCCCAGGGTCCTGGGTTCCAGCCCCACATAGGACTCTTCTCAGCGGGGAGCTTGCTTTTCTCTCTCCCTCCGTGCTGCTCTGCCTGCTTGTGCTCTCTCTGTCAAATAAATAAATAAAATCTTAAAAAAAAAGTTTACTTATTTTAGAGAGAGTGAGAGTGTACGTACGTGTACACAAGTGGGTGAGAGGAAGAGAGAATCCCAGGCAGACTTTGCCCTGAGCGTGGAGCCTGGCGTGGCGCTGGAACCCATGACCCTGTGATCATGACCTGAGCCACAACCAAGAACTTGGATGCTCGGCCAGCTGTGCCACCCAGGTATCCTCTGAAATAATTTAGGCAGCATATGCCTGTGGCTAGACCAGAGTAGAAGTGGATGAGGAGTGGTGAGATTCTGGTTTTTGTTTTGTCTTATTTTGTTTAAAGATTTTATTTATTTATTTAACACACAGAGAGATCCCAAGTAGGCAGAGAGGCAGGCAGAGAGAGAGGAGGAAGCAGGCTCCCCACTGAGCAGAGAGCCCGATGTGAGTCTCGATCCCAGGACCCTGAGATCATGACCTGGGCCGAAGGCAGAGGCTTTAACCCACTGAGCCACCCAGGCGCCCGATTCTATGTAGAATATGAGAGACAGGGAGGTAACAATGATACCACATTTTTGGTTTCAGCACTAGAAGAATGGAGTTGCTGCTAGAGGAGATGAGTAAGAGTACAAGAGAAGATCAGGTTTAGATGTATTGAAATTAAGGTGCCTTTTCATTGGGCAGTTGGAGGCACTTGTTGGCAAATCTGGAGGGAGCTTGGGGAAGGTGTAACTAACTGGAGGCTTAAGTTGCACAGTCGTAAGTATGTGGATGATACTCAGTGGCCCAGTCTGGATAAGATCATTAAGGAAGTGAGTAAAGATGGAGAAGAGCTCCACGGACTGACCAAGTCTACCAGCATTTAGAGGTCAAGGAGGGACATGAAACCAAACCACCCAAAGAGACTGAGAAAGAGCCAAAGTATGTGATTTGTATTGTGTTTCATTGCTCTTCTACATTCTGTCATGTTTATTTTGGACTTTTCTTTCACTGTATTTCCCAAGATTATGTGCCTGGTCTTCCTGGTTATAGGTAATGTTCTATTTTATTTTTGTGAAAATCTTTACTTAACCTTTCCCTTGAATCCTGGTCCCCAACTTTGCAAATTGATGTTTTCACTTTATGCTCATTGTAGTTATGCTTAGTTGTCTTTCTATGGAACATTAAATGTGTAGACAGTTTCAAGGAAGCGAAAAATGTTACCTATAATTCTGCCACCCAGAGGCTAATTGCTGTAAACATTTTGTCATATTTTCCCTTTTTTTGTATGTGCACTTGATATATACATAGTTGACATGTGTAAAGTAAAAGTTTTGCTGACCATTTTTTGTCTTTTTTTTAAAAGATTTTATTTATTTGACAGACACATAGCAAGAGAGGGAACACAACCAGAGGGGTGGGAGAGGGAGAAGCAGGCTTCTCACTGAGCAGGGAGCCCCCTGCGGAGCTTGATCCCACGACCCTGGGATTATGACCTGAGCCAAACGCAGACGCTTAACATCTGAGCCACCCAGGTGCCCCTGGTTTTTTCAAACATTTTTAATAGCTGCATAATATGTAATTTTATAGACTAGGAAATTATTTAATTATTTCCCTAATGCTGGCCTTATAGGTATTTCTTAATCACAGTAAACATGGAGAAACAAATTTGTACAAGGATCTTCCACATCTCAAATTATTTTTTGAAATTATTGAAAATACTGGGTTATAAACATTTTTTAGAGCTTTTTTTTTTTTTTTAAAGATTTTATTTATTTATTTGACAGAGAGATACAGAGAGAGCACAAATAGAGCAGCAAACAAAGGGAGAGGGAGAAAGCAGGCTCCCTGCAGGCTCCCCGCAGAGCTGGGAGCCCTAGGATCATGACCTGAGCAGCTGCTTAACCGACTGAGCCACCCAGGCACCCCTTTTTAAGAAACATCTTTCCAGATTGTTCTCCAGAAAGTTCTTTCAGCTTATAAGAAACTCAATAGTTTAGTGTTATAAATAGTATATGACAATACTTATCTCACCTCAGGTTTGGGCAATGCTGAATGGTAGTGCAGTATTTACAATTTTTTTTTCTAATTTGATGGGCAACAGTTGGTTTCTCTGTTTTTCTACATGTTTAAAGATACTCGTATTTCTTTTATGAGTTGTCTGTTCTTTATGCCTTAGGGTTCTTTATATGAATTCCTTATGTTCTATGGGCAGTGTTCTATTATATTTATTGCAGTATTTTTCCCTAATTGTCTTTTACTTTTGTTTATAATGTTTTTTGACCTGTAAAGTTATAATGTTTCTTGACCTGTAAAGTTTTATTTATAATGTTTTTTGACATACAGGCCTCTTACCGGAATTTTATTTAGATAGTCTGATTCTATATATATACTCTAAGATTTTTTTTTTCCTAAAATATATATTCTAAAATTTTTGTGAACTGTGTGTGTGGTTCATTTGATGTATTTTTGAGTCTCTTCAGTGCACATTTAATGCATGTCCTATCATGTCACTTGTCAGTAATTCTGTTGAGGGTAAGATTTTTCTCTCTGTGCTTATATTTTTTCAGAGAAAGATAAAATTCCAAGTACGTTTATTCCTTTCTTCTGTTAAGTATTTGTGCTGTTTAATTCTGCGCAATGGTTTTTGAGTTGCTATCAGTTGCTTTCTGTAGAAAGAAGCACTAATGTGGCGATGCCTTTTACTTTTTTCAAATTTGCTTAAGATGTTGGTGTGTGGGGTGTCACAATAAATTTCGGAAGGTGCTTTGAGCAAAGTGTCTGAACCTACCTGGGAAGACGTAATTGTGTCTTTCTGCCATTTAGTGTTTTGGGGATCTCAGTGGAATCTGCTCCTCCTGTGGGGGAAGAGAAGGAAGAAGACGTGGAAGAGAAGGAGGAGGAAAAGGAAGAGTATACTAGAGATGATACCGTCACGCACTCCCTTGGTGCCGAAGGTAGCTTTAAATAAATAAAATCTTAAAGAAAAACATTTGCAGTTGTCTAAGATATTCCACCTCATTTGATGTTCAGGAATTTGGTGCTTATTGGATAGCCCCCTTTCTGCATATTGACTCTTCTTTTTGCATTTGTTTTTCAAGTATTTTGGAGATGTATGCTTTGTGTATGGAAGTACAGTCTGAGTTGCTGTGTGTGTGGGTTTGGTTTATGTGTATATTTAGAAACTAGACATAGTCTACCTATGTATTAGGTGCTCCTAAGGTTTTATAATATGTAATTTTTCCTTCACTACATATTTTCCTCTTCATTTTTAGTGCCTTTATGCTTTTTGTTTTGTGTTTTATTTTTTAACTTTTTTTTTTTTTGAAGATCTTATTTATTTGACAGAGAGAGGCACAGTGAGAGAGGGAACACAGGCAGGGAGGTGGGAGAGGGAGAAGCATTCTTTCCGCCTAGCAGGGAGCCTGATGTGGGGCTTGATCCCAGGCCCCTGGGATCATGACTTGAGCCGAAGGCAGTCGCTTAATGACTGAGCCACAGGCACGTCAAGATTGATTTATTCTAAAGAGAGAGAGAGAGAGAGAGAGAGAGAGAGAGAGAGAGAGAGAATGTGAGTGAGTGCAGGAGCTGGGGGAGGAGCAGAGAATCTCAAGCAGACTTTCAGCTGAGCATGGAGCCCGACAGTGCTAGGCTCCATCTCACAACCCTGAAATCATGCCCTGAACCAAAAATCAGGAGGTGGATGCTTAACCCACTGAGCCAACCAGGTACCCCCCACTTTTAGTTCCTTTATTTATTTATTTTTTTTTTTCAAGATTTTATTTATTTGACAGCGAGAAACACAGCCAGAGAGGGAACACAAGCAGGGGGAGTGAGAGAGGGAGAAGCAGGCCCCCCGCCGAGCAGGGAGCCCGATGTGGGGCTCGATCCCGGGTCTCCGGGATCATGACCTGAGCCGAAGGCAGTCGCTTAACCAACTGAGCCACCCAGGCGCCCTAGTTCCTTTATTCTTAATTTTGTTTTGAAAAACTTTGGGCCAGGGCTTTGGTATGGAAGACTTAAAATGACCTTTTTTTTTTTTTTTTGCTAGGGAGCAGCTCCTTACACAGTACATAATATTGTGGGATGCTGCCTGATTTCTTGGGGTTTTGTTTCTAGATTCTGCCTCATCACAGTTCAGCTTTGGAGTTCTGGAGCTGTCGCAGAGCCAGGATGTTGAAGAACATACTGTGCCGTATGAAGTAGCTAAAGAGCCACCACTGTCAGTGACCACCAACTCTGGTTATACTAGGCTGTCTGATGTGGATCCTAGCATTGGTATGAAACCTGTTTTTGGCATTTGGAATTGTTTATAAGCATTTTCCTCCCAAGCTAGAGCTGGTGGTTTTTTTCCTTGATACATTTTATAGCTACTAAGTTAATATAGTAATGTTGCTGATTTGTCTGGCAAATACTTGTCAGATTGTTTCTGTAAGTGGGTTACTCGTTGTTTTCCTGTATTTTCCTGATGCCTGTATATATTTTCAATTGGACTTTTTTTTTTATTAAAATATTTGCCTTTATGTTTGGGACTGCTTTTAGTACTTTGAAAAATTAAATATCTCTTTCCTGTCTAAAATTTCAAGGGATTGAGCATGAAGAACAGTCCAGTGAAGATGCCCCCACAGCAGAACAGCCCAGCAAGGATGTCTCGGTGGCAACACAGCCCAGGAAGGATGTACATGTGGAAGAAGAGCAAAACCCGCCGCCTGCAAGGTAAACCCTGCTCTTCTAGAAAGTACTTTTGAGCTTCTGCTTTAGGGTCACACGTGTCTTATGTGGCTAGGTGGAAATATATTTAGAAATTGTTGACTTTTGGGGCGCCTGCGTGGCTCAGTTGGTTGAACGACTGCCTTCGGCTCAGGTCATGATCCCGGAGACCCGGGATCGAGTCCCGCATCGGGCTCCCTGCTCGGCAGGAAGCCTGTTTCTCCCTCTCTCACTCTCCCTGCTTGTGTTCCCTCTCTGGCTGTGTTTCTCTCTGTCAAATAAATAAAATCTTAAAAAAAAAAAAAATTGTTGACTTTTTTCACCACCCCCCTTGTAATGTGCATATTTCTGGGTCAGTGGAAACACTGATTATTTACAAATTCTTGCTGTGTCCTCATCTCATCTTTAGCTATATTGCAAAGTCATTGTTGCTATCGCTATAAGCATGACTCCACTTTTTTTTTTTTAAAGACTTTTATTTTTAAGTAATCTATACACCCAGCACGTGGGCCTCAAATTCACAACCCCGAGATCAATAGTCGCATGCTCCACCGACTGGAGCCAGCCAGGTGCCCCTATAAGAATGACTCTTTAATCTTTGTTTGTTACTCCTCTTTGATCTTTGTCTGCAGAGGCACTGCTCTGTGGGAGGACTTCTACCCTCTCTAGTGTTATGAGAAGTCATATGAATATTATATTTGAAAATCTGTTTCTGTATTTGAGGAGCACCCAGATTGCTTTGGGTCCTCAAGTATCCTGCATCTGAAAGTTTCTGGTATAGCTGTGAAGAGGTATTCTTTTCCCACGTCCTCTGGGCCTTAACTTGGTAGGAATGAGGCATATCCCTCTTCTCTGCCTGTGGTGCTTGTTGTGTGCTAAATTGCATTGCCCCTGGTCAGGAGCTCAGTATGGCAGAGGCAAAGTGGGATGCTTCCAGTTTGGGGGAGGTGATGAGTAAACATTCAGTATTGTTTTGTAACCTCCTTTAGTAGAAAAGGTGAGGAATGGGGTCCTGAACAAAGTTGAATATAAGAGGAGAAGTTCTTTTTCTAATGCAAAACACTCAGCCTAACTTGGGCCGACTTTTAGGCTTTTCTTGAGGAAAGTTGCTCTGTAGCTAGGTAAGCTATTGCTTTAGTATGAGAATCTCCCAAGTTTCTGGAAAGGGGCCAACATTCAGAGTCTTACGTGTATGAGTAGTATTGGTGTGAAGGATTCTTGGTTTGGGGCTTAGATTGAGTAGATCAAATGGACAAGGCCAGCAATAGATTAAGTATGTGGCAGTAGCACAGGAGATAATTCACACCCAAGCTCTTTTTTGTGGAAGGTCCTCAGTGGGACTGGCATTGTTGTGGTCTGGACTAGAATCCTTCATGCTCACCTAGATAACAGTATATGTAACACAAATCCTTAAAGCACTCGTCAGAAATCTTGGACAGCATGATGCATAGCAGTGAGCAAAGTTGAAAAGAAATATTGCTATGTGAGAAACAGGCTTTGAAATGGGCTGAGGACTTCATATCATAAAAAGTAGCTTAATTCAGTTCCAGCAAATACATGAACTAGAGCCACTGGAAAACTTGAAATTATTAAAGATAAACACTTCTTAATTCACAGGTGAAAGCATTTGAACAGAGCAACTTTTTCTCCTGGTGATTTAAATTTTCTAGGTCAGAGGATGTGCCTTCTAGTCCCAAAGTATCTCCTGCTGCTGTGGAAACAAATGAACGAATAACTACTCAAGAACTTTTGCAAGGTGAACTGAAGATTCAGAAGTCATCAGAACCTGAGGTTTTGTCAACTCAGGAAGATTTGTTTGACCAGAGCAATAAAACAGGTACAAAGAGTAATTAGTTGCTGTAGCTCCTCTTCTCTAAAGATCTAAACTTTATTTCTTTTCAGAGGCTACATTTAAGTTAGAAGGCATTTTATAGGTATGTAGACTTGTTTGTAATATGGAGGGAAAATATGTTTCTACCTGATTAATGAAAAAAGGGCTTTTTGGGAATGATTGCTGTTTAACATTTTAACATAGTTTCCTTTCTCTGTTGTAGATGGAGATATTGAAGAATAATAATATAGTAAATTTAATATTATGGACAGATTAGCTATTCTGTCATCATAGGTCTTCAGATCTTAACTATCATGATAATTAAGTGTAAGTTTTCATGATCACCTAGACAACAGTTTATTATTCATATATTAGAAACAGGAAGTTATGGCCTAGCAGAAAGAACCTAAAACTTAGACTGGAATGGTTTTTGTTTCACATTTTTTTTTTTTAAAGATTTTATTTATTTATTTGACAGAGAGATCACAAGTAGGCAGAGAGGCAGGCAGAGAGAGAGGAGGAAGCAGGCTCCCCGTCCAGCAGAGAGCCCCATGTGGGCCTCCGTCCCAGGACCCTGAGATCATGACCTGAGCCGAAGGCAGAGGCTTTAACCTACTGAGCCACCCAGGCGCCCTGTTTCACATTTTGTTAACCTCCACCACTCCCCCATTGTGAAACCTGACAGAGCCAGAGAGCTTCAGTAACAACCAGCAAAATACGTGTTGGTTATGAGGAGGGAAGAAGAGAGGGTTATATTCCTTTACTGTGCTGTGAATATGTATGTGCAAGACATTGAAAGGGTCACCAGAAAAACTTTTTTGTCTCTCACTGAAGCTCTAAGGTTGTATTTAAGAAATCCTTTTATTTTTTAAAAAAAATTTATTTGAGGGGCGCCTGGGTGGCTCAGTTGGTTAAGCGATTGCCTTCAGCTCAGGTCATGATCCCGGTGACCTGGGATCGAGTCCCACATCAGGCTCCCTGCTCGGCAGGAAGCCTGCTTCTTCCTCTCTCACCCTTCCTGCTTGTGTTCCCTCTCTGGCTGTGTTTCTCTCTGTCAAATAAATAAAATCTTAAAAAAAAAAAAAAAATTTTTATTTGAGAGAGAGAGTACACATGTGCATACATGAGCTGAGGCCAGGGTGGAGGGAGAGGGAGAAGCAGGAAACTGTGTGTGTCGTCCCCCCACCCCCCCGCCCGCACTGAGTAGGGAGCCTAAGGTGGCCCCGATCCCAGAACCCTGGGATCATGGTCTGATCCCAAGGCAGATGCTTAACTGACTTGAGCCACCCAGGTGCCCCCTCCTTTATACTTGGGATTAATGTAGCTGATACTCCCATCTGTTGCTGAGGAAAAGGGACTAACAGGAGATTCTTTATAGTATAAATCAATAATGGCTGTTCATCTATCCTTTTACTAATGCATTAGTATTTTCTGTCTCCTCTGGGGAGGTTCAGACTCTAATCTTGAAAATTACTGCATTCATATCATCAGTTTTTTTTTTTTTTTTTTTAAGATTTTATTTATTTATTTGACAGAGAGAAACACAGCTGGAGAGGGAACACAAGCAGGGAGGGTGAGAGAGGGAGAAGCAGGCTTCCCGCCGGGCAGGGAGCCCGATGTGGGACTCGATCCCAGGTCTTCAGGATCATGACCTGAGCCAAAGGCAGTCGCTTAACCAACTGAGCCACCCAGGCGCCCTTGTTTTTGTTTTTTTTTTTTCCCAAGATTTTATTTATGTGTCAGAGAGCACCCATGAGCACAAGCAGGGAGTGGCTGGCAGAGGAAGAAGCAGGCTCCCTGCTGAGCAAGGATCGGGATGTGGGAATCTATCCCAGAACCCTGGGATCATGACCTGAGCCAAAGCAGACACTTAACTGACTGAGCCGCCCAGGCGTCCCGCGTCATCAGGTGTTATGTGCATTATTTTAACTTCTCCCTTCTACATCGTGGCATGAGCTTTATAGCACCTTAGGTAGGCCTTGGAATAAAAGGCTCACTTGCTGTTTTATAACAGAAGCTTCACAAGAAAGAGGAGCACCCAAGCAGAGGTACACGTTTCTGCCTTTTCCCTCCAAGCTTTGGTCACGATAGAAAGGACTAAGGAGGGGTGCCTGGGTGGCTCAGTTGGTTAAGCATCTGCCTTCACCTCAGGCCATGATCCTAGAACCCTGGGATTGAGCTCCTTACTGGGCTCGCTGCTCAGCAGGGGAGTCTGCTTCTGCCTCTCCCTCTGCCCGTGCTCCTGTACTCTCTTGCTCGCTCTCTCAAATAAACAAAATCTTAAACAAAAAACAGAAAACAAAACACTAAGGAATCCTTTTTGCCAATTCTGTATCAAACCCATAATTTAGGGCTCCTGGGTGGCTTAGTTGGCTAAGCATCTGCCTTTGGCTCAGGTCATGATCCTGGGGTCCTGGGATTGAGGCCTGCATTGGCTCTATGCTCAGCATAGATACTGCTTGTCCCTCTAACTCTGCCCCTCCTCTCTGCTTATGCGCTTTCTCTCTCAAATAAGTGAATAAAATCTTAAAAAAAACAAACCCATAATTTAGTAGGGAGAGGGGCATTGAATGGTCACTCAGAATTTGTGTTAGCATCCATTCCATTGACTACTACAATTAGAAAACAGTTTCTGCCCTCTTGGAACATGGTTAGAACATGGTATTACTCTTTTTGCCATACTCAGTGGCTTTATTTCTCTCCTCCCTTATCCTCCCCTTTCCCCTTCTCTCTTTCCTTCCTTTTTTTTTTTTTTTAAGATTTATTTATTTATTTATTTGACAGAGAGAGAGAGAGAGAGAGAGAGATCACAAGTAGGCAGAGAGGCAGGCAGAGAGAGAGGAGGAAGCAGGCTCTGCTGAGCAGGGAGCCCGATGCGGGCCTCCATCCCAGGACCCTGAGATCATGACCTGAGCCGAAGGCAGAGGCTTTAACCCACTGAGCCACCCAGGCGCCCTCTTCTTTCTTTTTTAGCACAACTCAGTCATGTCAATCTGAGAAGCAAAAGCAACTAGAATTTCTCTCTCTCTCTCTCTCTTTTTGAAAAATAGCTTCTGATGGTTGCTCTACTCCTTCAAGGGAAGAAGGTGGATGTTCTCTGGTTTCCACACCTGCTACCACTCTGCACCTCCTGCAGCTGTCTGGTCAGAGGTCCCTTGCTCAGGAGAGTCTTTCCACGTAAGTAAGCCTAAAATAGCTCTGGCAAGGAAACATGTATCTGAGGGTCTTAGGCTAAGGTTGAGAGAGCTAAAATTGTCTACTAGTCCAGAATTCTTTTGAAAACCAAAAGGCAAACTCTAGGCTTTAGAGTTTTTCGGTTAAGGACTTAGCGGACCTGTTGAAGGCGGTTTGCTCTGCTTTCATGTTTTGGTTTTATAGTAGCAGCCCAAAGATTCCACTAGGAAGAAACTGCCCAGTTATGTTCTCTTACACATCCAAAACGAGCATTCTACTCCTCCATTTGACCAGCAGTTCTTTCCATTTAGCAGCAGAGTGGTGGAGAATTAGTTATACTAGAGCTGACAGTAGCTAGAGTTCTTTATTTATGACAAAGAGTTGTTTTTTTTTTTTAAATGAAAATGTGCATGATCTTACAAATTAGGCAGAAAATGGTGTTAATATATTTAGTCTCAGTTCTGCAGATGAATTTATTGTTTAGCACTTTTTCTTCTTTGTAATCATGATGCTCTTTTGTTGGATTGTTTATTTCTCTTATCATATGGCTTTATCCTTATGCCTTTTTTAAATTCTAATTTTGGATAAGTCTGGCATAAGAAATAGTTAGGTATTCATGATTCTTCCACCAGCCTCTTGAGAGATTGCTAATAAGATTTGTCTGAATGACTTAGATATTTTTGCTATTAAAGTAAAATACAAATGCAAAACTGTGCCTGTGATAAAATAACCTGTGAATTCTCTTTTTATATAAAGGAATTCCTCAGATCTCGTTGCTCCTTCCCCTGATGCTTTCCGATCTACCCCTTTTATCGTTCCTAGCAGTCCCACAGAGCAAGAAAGGAGAAAAGGTAAGCTCTCTTGATCTGTTGGTCTCAGATGAGAAGAGGAGGAACACTTGTGCCTTGCAAAACGTACTGTTTCTTTATTTGCTTGAACACTGTGACACTGTTCAGTAGGATTCATGTCTGACTCCCCTTCAGGGATGTGGCCTAGTATAAAGTGCTCTCCTTAGTTCCCTGCTCTTCTAGCACTGCACCCATCCTTTACGTCAACTCTGTATTATTGATTTCATTTCTAAAAAGATCCTTAAGGCAAAATTTTTATGTTTTTAAAGTTTAACTCAAAGTAGTATAGTATAGTAGATATATTAATGAAGAACTGGGCTGGGTTTATGACTAATAGCCCAGTAGTTTCCAGCAGCATGTTGACATGCTTCTGGTGAAAGGGAACCAAACATTCTTTTGCTCTTTAAAGGTTCCTTTTGCTATCATCAAAGCTGTTTTAGCCAGAGAGTGACTAGGAGTTGGTGGTAAAAATTTTTATTTCATTCACATCCTCCTTTGAAGGGACCTAGTAATTTTATATTACTTTATTCACAAGAAACAATTCCTTTTTACTTAATTTATCTCACTGTCTAAACCTCTTTTACTCTGTCCTAGTCTCATATCCAGTCACTCAAGATATCTTTTTTAAGGATTTATTTATTTATTTATTTATTTTAAAGAGTGAGAGCGCCTATGCACAGGGGGAGGGGCAAAGAAAAAGGGAGAGAAAGACTGTGAAGCAGACTTCCCCCCCCCCCCAGGGCGGAGCCTGACCAGGGACTCAATCTCATGACCTTGAGATCATGACCTAAGCCAACATCAAGAGTTGGATGTTTATCTGAGCCAGTCAGGTGCCCTAGGCACTAAAGATATTTTTAAGTTCCTGCCTCTTCTGCATGAAACCTTTTCCAGTAAATTTCATGATTTTCTTCTTTTCATTCTCTAACTTACCAATAATGGTATAATAGCTAATATTTATTGGGCACTTTGTGTATACCAGGCATTGTTTTGTGTACTTCTCTTTGGTCCTGGGTGCTTTTCTTTTGTTTTTGTTTTGGTTTTTCACTTTTTACTGAACTCTCACAACAAACGTAAGAAGTAGGTGTTACTTTTATTTCCATTTTACAGATGAAGAAACTGGGAGTCACAGAGAGAATTCACAGCTGATAAGGTATAGAGGCAAGGTTTGAACTCAGGCAGCTGCCTCCAGGGCCTGTGGTTTAATCTGTTGTTTACACGCCTCCTATGGTATCCTGCTGTCTCTGCTCTCAAGTGATAAATATAGGAATATGTTTAACTGTTTTTCAGGTGCAGTTACCCGTGACAGAATTTGATCTTTCTTTTGCCACTTAGTTTGTGTGTGGCTTGCTGTCTTGAAATGGTCGTAGGTAGCTAAAGGACTAGCATAATTTTACGCATAACATGATTAATGATATCTTTAGTAAAAAATAAAAATGAATCCATTCAACAAAAAAATTCTAATGCAAGTTAAGTTTGATTTATACATAAAACCATTTCTTCTAGTCACAGTGTGAATATTGAAGATATGTAAAAGTTACATTAAAATTACTTTCTGTAGGGGCGCCTGAGTGGCTCAGTTGGTTAAGCGACTGCTTTCGGCTCAGGTCATGATCCTGGAGACCCGGGATCGAGCCCCACATCGGGCTTTCTGCTCGGCGGGAGGCCTGCTTCTCCCCCTCTCAGTCCCTCTGCTTGTGTTCCCTCTCTGGCTGTGTTTCTCTCTGTCAAATAAATAAATAAAATCTTAAAAAAAAAAAAAAAAATTACTTTCTGTAAAATAATGAATACTCATTGTAGAAAGTTTGGAAAGCATATGGGAAAGTAAGGCGAAATTAAAATTACATGGATATCACAGTCCAGCTATAGTTAATATTAGGGTATATTTACTTTCAGAGTGTTTTCTATGCATAAAAAAGTATTTTACACACTTGGGATTATGTTATGTATATGATTCAGTGTTCTTTTTTCTTATGTAACATATTGTATCTTTTCCTGTCAGTTGTATTTTAGATTTAATATATTTGCTTAATATGTGCCTGTTTGTGTCTGTATTTGCTTGCCTCCTTCCTTTTCTTTCTTTCTAAATTATTAACCTAAAGCCTATTTATATATAGTGCCTATAACAGTAGGTCTTTAATAAGTGCTTTGTCATGGTGATAGAGATCAAAAGATGTAATAAAAATACTTAACACAGCTATAGTAGCCTGTGAGTGTAGATTGCAGTGAAACACCTAGTGGCATAGGTAGTTTGTGAGAGTGGTTTAGAGGGGAAGCATATCGGGGTCAAGTTGTGAAAAGGAGGGAAAGGATTGTTGGATAGCTACCCAGCACTATAGTTAGGTGGGATCTGAGGGAGAGCCTGTTGCCTACAGGTGGGTAGTATCTTGTGGGAAAGCAGTGGAAGGTGGTGGGTGTGGGTGTGTGTGCCCACATGTGTGCTTTCCCCTTGGGCAGTTTGTCTCCTGATTTGTGGCTTGGTACTTTGTTCTTTGATAAATCACTGCTGATGGGCATTGACAGATTTTTTTTTTCTTCTGTACTTGCCCTGATATTCATCTCTCTGTGCTTAGAAGTTGTTAAGGCAAATGTAAGTTCATAAACAAGTAGATAGTGGAGTGGTGAACAAGTTCTGCTCTTCAAGGCCTGTGGCAGAATATATGATGATTAATTAGGTGACATTGATTTGGATGTTCCTATGCTAAATATGAAAAACTGAGTTATGGTAGGGAAAGGGAGTCAGAGGAGCGAGTTAATTCAATGTTTCAAGTGGATGCGTCGATATCCCCAGATGAACCCCATTCTCATCTGTATCTGAAGATTTTGGGAATGTGGACCTTCCTCCTCCCAGGGGAAGAAAGTATTACTAGATTTCTGTGATTCAGTCTACTGTTAATCTGTCTGCTCTTCTGAAAATTAAATCACAATTTTTTTAGGAATGCAGACTTCTGTTATATAATTGTTACTACTGGTATTTTGAACATGAGTGATACTGATTTGTTTTTCCTGTTTTATTTTATTTTATTTATTTTTTAGATTCAAATGCATTTATTTGAGACAGGCATTCAGTAAAGTCCCTTAATACAAGTCAAGAAATACTTATTTAGTACCTCCTATGTGAATAAAATTGTGCCAAACTCAGTTATGGGAATGGGGGCAGCGGGGGAGTGGAGGTGGTGAGGCAGGGATGGGAATACTATAAGTCAATTTCTTTTTTTAAAGAAATGACCACATAACTGGAAGGATTAGTCAATGAACTATAATGTAACACAAAGAAGTTATTTAAGATAGATTTTTTTTTCCATTAAAGTTTTTTTTTTTTTTTTTTTTGTTACTAAAATTTTTTTTTTTCCAGTGTTTCAAGATTCATTCCCCATTCCCCACACCCAGTGCTCCACGCTTTAGGTGTCCCCAGTACCTACCACCAGGCTCTCCCATCCCTCCACCCCCCTCCCTCCAAGTCCCTCAGTTTGTTTCTGTGTTCAAAATCTCTGTTGTTTCATTTCCCTCCCTAGATTACCCTAGTTCCCATTTGCTTTCCTTCTGCCACTGTCCTCCAGTTTGCCCCTCATGCTGTTTTCCTGTTTTAAACCAGATGAGCCAATGGACATGTCAGTGTTATCAGAAGGAAAAGAAGAGTCTTTTGAGAAGAAATTTCAGGATGATCAGCCAGTGGAGACAGAAAACCCCCCTCTCCCGTCTGAGTGTACTTTATCACCACAAGCCTCTACACCAGTATCTCAGAGCACACCAGTCTTTACTCCTGGGTCACTTCCAATCCCATCACAACCTGAGTTTTCTCACGTGAGTATTGTAGAAAGAGTGTTTTCCTCCTGTTTTTTTTTTTTTTTTCTTTTTAATCAATCTTTGAGGTATAATTGATAAACCATAAAATTCACCCATTTTAAATATGTAATTTAGTGATATTTAATACAGAGTTGTGCAGCTGTCATGACAGTCCAGTTTTAGAACATTTCCAGAGTCAACTATGTTTACATTTTGTATTACATCTTTAGCTTTTTGAAAATGTTAGTGCAGATTGAAGGTGACAGTAATTATAATTCTACTGTAACACAACTACTATCATTTTTGTCTTTCCACATAAACCTTTTTTTTTAAAATGAAGTTGTTTATAGTGAACACATAACTTTAATTGTCTTTTTCCAGGTAACGTTGCATGATAATGATTTTTCAGTGTTACATAGTCTTCATACTACGTTTTCCTTCCTTATTTTTTTTAATTTTTATTTATTTATTTATTTTTAAAAGATTTTATTTATTTATTTGACAGAGAGAAACACAGTCAGAGAGGGAACACAAGCAGAGGGACTGAGAGAGGGAGAAGCAGGCTTCCCGACGAAGCAGGAAGCCCGATGTGGGGCTTGATCCCGGGTCTCCAGGATCATGACCTGAGCTGAAGGCAGTCGCTTGACCAACTGAGCCACCCAGGCGCCCTAATTTTTATTTTTTTTTTTAAGATTTATCTATTAGAGAGAGCGCATGTATGGGGAAAGGGAGAGGGAGAGAAGCAAGACTCCACTAAGCACGGAGCCCAAATCGGTGTTCCATCTCACAATCCTGAGATCACAACCGGAGCCAAAATCAAGAGTCAGATACTTAGCTGCTTGAGCCACCCAGGCACCCCCATACTACCTTTTCAAAACTTGTAATATTTCTTTGAGTAGATGTACTGTAAGCTAATTAATCACTCCTGGATGGATAGTATTAAGATGATTTTAAGTTTTCAAATGAGAAGTTTTCTTCTAAAAGCAAGAGAAAACTAACGTCTCTTCTGTGTAAGTCTGAGTTTAAATATCAAAATAAAATGCAAGTTTTATTCATAGTGAATTGAAAGCCCTTAACTAAATCTAAGTGAGTATATTATATGTTCAATCTAAATGGTTTTTCTTATAAGACTGTAATTGGGGGGATTATTTTAGTGTTACTGGGAGAACTTCTTTCATGCTTTTCAATTTGTGTGTATTGTACCAAAAGTTTATACTTAAAAATGAACAGTAGTGAAATATACTATAAATTTAGTGTAGAGGAGATAGTAGGAAGAGAAGTTTAAAATTGTGGAGCCTCCTGGGTGGTTCAGTTGGTTGTCCTCCTTTGGCTCAGGTCATGATCCCAGGGTTCGGGATGCTGCCCATCATTGCTACATGCTCAGCAGGGAATCTGCTTCTCTCCTTCTGTGCTCTCTCTCCCTCTCTTTCTCTTTCATTCACTCTCTCTCTAAGATAAATAAATAAAATTAAAAAAAAAGTTTAATGGCTTTCTGCAATTTTTAGGACTTGTGTGTTTTGTTGAAAATTCCATTTTATGTCAGTCATTACAAGTGATTTTGTGGAGTGGTTAAGAATGGCTGTGGAGTCAGAACTTCCTGGACTTAGTTCTGGCTCTGCCATTACTGCCCTTGTGACCACTTGAAGCTGAGCCTCAGTTTCCTCATCAAGTCAAATAGGGATATGGGTACTCCCTACCTCATAGGGTAGTTGTGAAGGTTTCATGGGGTAATTTATATCACCTGCCAAATTAGTGCCTCGCATGATCCAGAAGGGTCAGCTTTGCTGGTAGTGAAAGATTGAAGACATTTTTACCTAGAGGTAAAGTCAGTGTTCATCCATCATACATCTTTTAGTTTTTGTTTTTCTGTGCAAGTTGTATGTGAATATATGTAGTTTTAAAGAATCATCAGAATTTAGGGAGGAGCTGTAAGCACTGACCAAGAGCACTGAGAAGAATTTTCTGAAACAGGTAGCTGATGTGAAAGAGACCAGTGCCAGATGTTCATCAGTGACTAAACAGGGCTTGTATGGAAATGGATGTCTGCAGAGATATCCCTACCAGGAGAAGTGAAGCCTGGCCACAAAGGGATGGCCACTGACTTTTTGAAGAGAAAGGCACTACTGAAGGAATTGCTTCACCTTTAGCATTTACTAAAGATCTTCAGAGGCATCTGTAAAACCAGTAAGGAAAATTTGAGACAAATGAGTGATGTTGAACATAGTTCAAAAGTCCTTCAAACCTGTGACTGCTTAGATTTCTTTGGATTTATATGTTAAGATGCCTCAGTCAGTACAGTGGTCCAAGTCTCCTAAAAAAACAAAACAAAACAAAAAACAAGTATCTTTATAGATCTCTCAAGAATACCTTAACAGTTTTCGGGCACCTGGGTGGCTTAGTGGGTTAAAGCCTCTGCCTTCTGCTCAGGTCATGATTTCAGGGTTTTGGGGTCCAGGCCTCGGGCTCTCTGCTCAGCAGGGAGCCTGCTTCCTCCTCTCTCTCTGCCTGCCTCTCCGCCTACTTGTGATCTTTCTCTCTCTCTTTCTCATTTCTCTGTCAAATAAATAAATAAAATATTAAAAAAAGAAAAAGAAGAATACCTTCACCAGTTTTTTATGTTAAGGCTTTGTTTTTACTTAATAAACCTTATAAAAGCCAAAAAAGGAGTCAGATGGTTAAAACAAGATCTCTTGGGGCGCCTGGGTGGCTCAGTTGGTTAAGCAACTGCCTTCGGCTTAGGTCATGATCCTGGAGACCAGGGATCGAGTCCCACATCAGGCATCCTGCTCGGCAGGAAGCCTGCTTCTCCCTCTCTCACTCCCCCTGCTTGTGTTCCCTCTCTGGCTGTGTTTCTCTCTGTCAAATAAATAAAACCTTTAAAAAACAAAACAAACAAACAAAACAAGATCTCTTCCTCACCCCTACCCAGAGACAACAACTTTCAGTTCCTTCAACTTTTTCTTGTGTTATTTCCATAACTCTGTATATCATGATTATATTTTTATGCATTCTTTCTTTTTTTATTTACTTTTAATTTTTTTTTAAGGATTTTATGTATTTATTTGACAGAGAGAAACACAGCGAGAGAGGGAACACAAGCAGGGGGAGTGAGAGAGGGAGAAGCAGGCTTCCCGTTGAGCAGGGAGCCCGATGCGGGGCTTGATCCCGGGTCTCTAGGATCATGACCTGAGCCGAAGGCAGTCGCTCAACCAACTGAACCACTCAGGCGCCCCTACTTTTAATTTTTTGAAAGATTTTATTTATTTGTCAGAGAGATTTAGAGAGAGTGTGAGCACAACAGGGGGAGCAGGTTATTGTGAATAATGCTATTGTGTACATTCAATGGACAAGATTTTGTGTGCACATACGCTTTTATTTCTCTTGTATACGTCTAGGAGTACAGTTGCTATGTTCAGTCTTCTTTTGACCTTTCTGAGTATTAATTTCTACTTCTGGATTTTTAACTTAGAAACTGTTTGTTCTCTGAATGTTCTTTTCATTAAAAAAAAGCATATTGTCTTGTTTTATGGGTATGGTACCTTATCTGGGTCAGGATATTATTAATAGCTTTTTGAGACATTTTCTCTTCCTTGCAGTAGTTCATTTCTTCAGATAGATTTTAGTTCGTTTTGATGTTTGACTTTGAGATTAAAGGGTTTCCTCAAGTGTCTGATAATCCTTGATTGTCTGCTTTAAGAGTATAATACCAGAACACCGATTAGAAGTTCTGAACTGGTGGTTGATACTTATTTCTGGGATTCACTGTAACGTGATCTGCTGGGCAGTTTTAGTGATCTCCTTGCATCAGTATCTTGATTTGTTTCAGCATGGTCAGTTTCCCCAGAAAAATATCTAATCTCCTGTCTCCTGTCTGCCATTGTTCTAGAAATCTGTTGATGGAAGAGGGCTGGGGGTGTTTGGAGGCAGGTGGAGGTTCCATTCAGTATGTGAATTTTCACTTAATCTCTATCTGAGGGTTGAATTCTATTTTATTTTATTTTATTTATTTTTAGTAATCTCTACACCCAGTGTGGGGTTGAACTTAACTATCGCAGAGATGAAAAGTCACATGCTAAGGGACGCCTGGGTGGCTCAGTTGGTTAAGCCACTGCCTTCGGCTCAGGTCATGATCCTGGAGACCCGGGATCGAGTCCCACATCGGGCTGCCTGCTCGGCGGGAAGCCTGCTTCTCCCTCTCTCACTCCCCCTGCTTGTGTTCCCTCTCTCGCTGTGTTTCTCTCTGTCAAATAAATACATAAAATCCAGAAATAGATGATCACTCTTCCAAAATTTTGTTGCAGTTACATTTCTTCTGTTCTTTTTCTTGAAAATACATGTTTAGGGGCACCTGGGTGGTTCAGTTGTTAAGCATCTGCTTTTGACTCAGGTCGTGATCCCAGGATCCCGGGATCAAGCCCCACATCGGACTCCCTGCTCAATGGGAAGCCTGCTTCCTCCTGCTGTCACTCCCCTTGCTTGTGTTCCCTCTCTGGCTGTGTTTCTCTCTGTCAAATAAATAAAATCTTTTTAAAAAAATACATGTTTAAAAAAATTAACTGGGGCTTCTGGGTGGCTTAGTCAGTTGAGCGTCTGCCTTTGACTCAAGTCCTGATCCCAGGGCCCTGGGATCAAGCTCTGCATCTGGGTCCCTGTTCAGAGGGGAGTATTCCTCTCCCTCTCCCTCTGCTGCTTGTGCTCTCTTGCTTGCTCACTCTGTCTCTCAAATGAATAAGTAAAAAAATCTTTAAAACAATTTAGTGTTAGTGGGGTTTTGGAAAAGAGTTAAGGTAAATGTGTGTGTTAAATCCAACATTTTAATTTTTTGTCCTTATATACTAAACTTATATTTTATTCTTAATGGCTAACCTTAAACATCTGTTATTCTGTACCTTAATTCCTGGAGCCTGAGTCAACCTAATTTTGATGTTGTAAGATCTAAATATTTATGAGATAAATACCGATCAAAAGGTAATTGGGATAAAGGTAATTTTGTGTATTTTTTTCTTTTTTAGTGTATTTGTTAATTGCATAGCCTCTTTGACCCTTCACTAGGATGTAAGCGGTAGAGAGAGGATTAGTAAAATATGGTTTGATACTTGACACTTTTTTCATTTCTGATATACATGTTAAATTGGGGGATAACAAATCAGATTACAGATGACTGTATGGATAGCTCTTAAGCTCTGTATATGTGAGAGCACTTTGACTGGTTGGGTACTGTGGATTTAGGTCTGTACTGAATGTAGACTTAAAGATGGACTCATATTGAGCATGTAGTTCTGACAGTTCTCCATCACTTTTTGTCCAGAGCCCTGGGGAGTTTCTGTTCACTTAGCTCAGTTCTTTTTTTTTTTTGCTAAATATTTTGTTTATTTATTTGACAGAAACACAGCTAGAGAGGGAACACAAACAGAGGGAGTGAGAGAGGGAGAAACAGACCCCATGCCGAGCAGGGAGCTTGATTCGGGGCTCAGTCCCGGGACTCTGGGATCATAATCCCAGTTGAAGGCAGGTACCTACCAACTGAGCCACCCAGGCGCCCCTTAGCTCAGTTATTCCGACCAGGCCTCCAGGGAGTCTCAGCACTGTGGGTTATTATGGGCCAAACACTCAGAGGCTAGATCTAGGCAGTCCTTAGAAATAGAGCTTGTTGATAGGCTGGTTAGCCCCTGACTGAAGTTCTACATATATTGAATAAAAATCCTGTAACAAAATCACACCAGTATTTATTCTGATAATGCTTATAAGGTGTTCGTAATGGGGGGAGGCCAGCTGCTTAATGGATATACAGTTTCCTTTTGGGGTGATGAAAATTTTTTGAAATAGATAGAGGTGGTGGGGCTTGCACTGCATTGTAAGTCAGCGATCACTCTGAAGAGGTTAGTTTTCTGTTATGCGAATTTCACTTAAAAGATATTTGTAGTTTATTAGCGTCTTATATATAAGCCTTTGTAAAATGGCTTTCTTTTTCCAGTAAGAAAAAATAACACATTTCTTGTAGAGGATGTGTAATATATTGATAAATGGAAGTAAGATCATCAATTATATTGGGGCACCTGGCTGGGACATCAGTTTTGTGTCTGCCTTCAGCTTATGTCATGATCTCAGGGTTCTGGGATCGAGTCGCATGTCGGGCCCACTTCTCCCTCTCCCTTTGCCTGCTGCTCCCCCTGCGTGTGATGTCTTTCTCAAATAAATAAATAAAATCGTAAAAGACAAAACAACCCACAATTCTCAGAAATAACTACTTTTTTTTTTTTTTTTTTAAGATTTTATTTATTTGACAGAGAGAAACACAGTCAGAGAGGGAACACAAGCAGGGGGAATGACAGAGGGAGAAGCAGGCTTCCCGCCGAGCAGGGAGCCCGATGTGGGACTCGATCCTGGGTCTCCGGGATCATGACCTGAGCCGAAGGCAATTGCTTAACCAACTGAGCCACCCAGGCGCCCCGGATAAATAAGATCTTAAAAATAAATAAATAAAATCTTTAAATGAACCTCCTATTATACATTTGAGGTGTTTTATATTGTTTCCTGTTCTAAATAATGAATTTGCATTGAACAGTATTGTAGCTGAAGTCCCCTTTCCATCAAATCATTTCCCAGAAATGGAATTATTGGGTGAAGGGATGTATGAAGTTTCAGGGCTATTGTTTATTGTCCTAATGCCCCTTAGAAATGTTGAACCAGTTTTTCCTTGGTCCTACCTGAGAGGCTCAAATTTATGACTTTTTATCATCTGAGCGGGTAAACAGTAACCCCAGACATTGAAATATAAGCAGTTGACGAAATATACAGAATGTTTGGCAACCTGTTTTGGTTTTATCTTTCCCTTAAAAATCATAGGCAGTTAATGCCTTACCAGCCACGTCTAGAGTTATATGGCATTTATGTCAGGCAAAATAACACACTAAAGGTAAGTTCTTACATAAAAACATGTCTAACCTTTGGGTTATTTGCTTCTTCTTTTTTTTTTTAAGATATTTAAAATAAAATGCCATTTTAAAAGGATAGTTTGATGAATTTTGGTAGTTGTGTACAAATGTATAACTGCCGCCACCAAAAGTATAGAAAAATTTCTTCACCCTAAGAAGCTTCTTCATAATCCTTTGCAGGGGATTCCTCCCCACCCTCCTGATCTCTTCAACGTTAGGCAGCCACTTGTCTGCCTTCTGTCACTATGTTGTTTGTTTGTTTTTTGAGAATTTCATAGAGTTGGAATCATAAAGTGTATATGGTCTTTTGCATTTTAGTTCCTAGGTTAGTATGTTTTTGAGGTTCATTTGTATTACATGTATTAACACCTTACCTCTTTACATTGTTGAGTTGTAGTCTGTAATAGAGATCTCACAATTTGTTTTTTCACCAATTGACACACACTTGAGTTGCTTCCAGTTTTGAACTACTATGAATAATACTGCTATAAACACTTGCATATACATATTAGTGTGGGCATAGGATTTTATTTTCCTTGGGTAAGTACTTTCAAGTGGAATTTCTGGGTCGTATGGTAATGCGTGTTTCACTTCGTAAGATAGTGTCTTACTCTTCTCCATTTGGCCTTTCCGCCAGTGGTGTATGAGCGTTGCAGTTGTTCCACATCTCGCCAACAGGATGTAGTCTTTTTAACCTCAGCTGTCCTTGTTGGTTTGCAGTGCTGTCTGTTGACCGATGCTATTGTGAGCTTTGGATTAACGTCTGTTTTATGAATGCTAGCATGTTTTGAAATAGTAGGAGGTAAAATAGGTGCATATTCCCACGTTGTGAGATCTGAAATGGGCTGTGTAAGCATTTGTTCGAACGGTTACTATGAAATTGAAGGCCTATCAAACATATGACATGATTTTAGTAGCTTTGTGATGTACAGTTAAATTTAAGTGTCTTCCTCCCCTTAGAAGGATAAGTTAATACTTCATTGTTTTTGTTTATATTATGCTGATTCTAGTTGAGTTGTTCACAGGAAAGGGATTAAACAGAGTGATATGTGTGTTGAAAAGACTGGTGATTTATGAACTTTGTTTTTCTGAGATTATTCCCCTAGAGTTCAATAATTCTTGAACAGTTGAGAAATTTTCGATGAATTTGAGGATTAGATATAAAAGAAATATTATGAACAAATGATACATTTCATTTTGTTCCTTCTTAGGACATTTTCATTCCATCTCCAAGTTTGGAAGAACGATCAATTGATGGGAAGAAAGGTGGAGATTTGCATAGTTCCTCTTTGACTGTTGAGTGTTCTAAAACTTCAGAGATTGAACCAAAGAATACCACTGAGGATCTTGGGCTATCTTTGACAGGGGATTCTTGTAAGTTGATGCTTTCTACAAGTGAGTATAGTCAGTCCCCAAAGATGGAGAGCTTGAGTTCTCACAGGATTGACGAAGATGGAGAAAACACACAGATTGAGGATACTGAACCCATGTCTCCAGTTCTCAATTCTAAACTTGTTCCTGCTGCAAATGATAACATCCAGATGAATCTAGCACAGGATGGCCAAGTAGAACTGAATCAGAATGATAAAACAAAGGGGGATGACGCAGAAAGCAGAGAGGACATTAGTATTTTAGCCTCTGGCTGCAAAGGCAGAGAAGAGACTGTAGCAGAAGATGTTTGTATTGATCTTACTTGTGATTCGGGGAGTCAGGCAGTTCCCTCTCCAGCTACTCGATCTGAGGCACTCTCTAGTGTGTTAGATCAGGAGGAAGCTATGGAAATTAAAGAACATCATCCAGAGGAGGGATCTTCAGGGTCTGAGGTGGAAGAAATCCCTGAGACTCCTTGTGAAAGTCAAGGAGAGGAGCCCAAAGAAGAAAATATGGAGAGTGTCCCATTGCATCTTTCTCTGACCGAAACTCAGTCCCAGGGGTTCTGTCTTCCAAAAGAAATCCCAAAACAAGAATGCCAGGAAGCTATGGAAGTTGAAACCAGTGTGATTAGTATCGATTCCCCCCCAAAAATGCCAGTACTTGACCAAGAATTGGAACATAAGGATCAGGAAGCATGGGAAGAAGCTACTTCAGAGGACTCAAGTGTTGTCATTGTAGATGTGAAAGAACCATCTCCCAGAGTTGATGTTACTTCTGAACCTTTAGAGGGAGTGGAGAAATGCTCAGATTCCCAGTCGTGGGAAGATGATGCTCCAGAAATAGACCCATGTGCTGAGAATAGAGCTGATGCCCAGGAAGGAAAGAGTGCAGAATTTGAAGGAGATCTGAAATCAGTGACTGCAGAAAAGGAACCTGTAGAAGTACATTCTCCACAACCTCCCTTGACTTTAGAGAGAGCAGGTGATGCTCTGGAACCTGACCTGGAGAGGCAGCAGGCTGAACCTCAAGAGAAAACTGATAACGCATTTACAAAGGACTCAAAAATAGCTAACGCAACGCAGCTGGGCTCAGGTGTAGAAGCCCCAGAGCCAGAGAAGGCCTCTACCCATGCTTCACAAAGCTTCTGTGAGAGCTCTAGCGGTGAGTGTGCTGGTAAATTGTGTGTTTCCAACCAAATTATAATTTGGAGTGGAAGATAAAGGGGAACTGTGCTTATATCAGGGCCCAGAATTAACTTAGAATTATGTTTCCGAATAGCCAATAATAGTTGTATATCAGCTTTATAACTCAGGAATAATCAACATGAATTTTCTAAGTATTTAGAAATTGTTATCAGTCTATTGTTTTCTACTTAGGTCCCAACTGTTTTTCATATTTTTGTATTTGAACAGTTGCCTTGAAATACAGCATAGCTTTCAGAACTCTCTTTAATGAGTATACTGTTAGAACTCTGTTAATGAGGATGTGAGGGCGATCTGGCTGCGACATCTGTCACCCCATTGATCGCCAGGGTTGATTCGGCTGATCTGGCTGGCTAGGCGGGTGTCCCCTTCCTCCCTCACCGCTCCATGTGCGTCCCTCCCGAAGCTGCGCGCTCGGTCGAAGAGGACGACCTTCCCCGCTAGAGGAGAGGAACCGTCTTCGGTCAAGGGTATACGAGTAGCTGCGCTCCCCTGCTAGAACCTCCAAACAAGCTCTCAAGGTCCATTTGTAGGAGAACGTAGGGTAGTCAAGCTTCCAAAACTCCAGACGCATCCAAATGAGGCACTGCACGTGGCAGTCTGCCTTTCTTAAAAAAAAAAAAAAAAAAAAGAACGCTGTTAATGAGTGTACGGTCACTGGTTTTTCCTCTTTGTGGGTATTTAGTAAAGTTCTAAATTTGCTTCAACATATATACTTCTTAAATGTTAAACTGGAAAAGGTATTAGTTTGTGTCCTTTACCTATTTTATCTAAGATCAGAATTAGAATATAGATTACTCTCTGAAATATTTGTAGAATATTCTATATGACAGCTGAAAAGAATGCAAACTTTCTAAATGCCTAGAGTTCGTATAATTTAAAAACAAAGCAAACTCCAAAAAGAAAAAAATGAAAACAAGATACTGACTTAAAAAAAGCCTCGACCGATATGAAAATGAGAAGCAGTATTTGGGCATCATAGCTATTGGTATGGGTGATCAGACCTTTTGGTGGCTTATACTTGTCTAGGTGTGATTATTAGTAGTATTTTTTTTTTTCTTGTAGCTTTGAAAATTGCCCCTATTCTTTAGGCATTAGGTTTTGTAATCAGGATATTTCCCCCCCTTTTCAGAATACGAAAATGTAGCTGAAAAGAAGTTGGGGGTTATGGGTTCAGCCTCTCCTTTGTAAGTCATGGCTAGTTAATAAGTGAGGTGGGACTAGAACCTCCGTCTCCTGATTCTGAAGTCTCTGCTTTATACTCCCATACAACTGTGTAATATAGTTTTTCTGAATCTGATCAATTATAGCAACTGTCTGAATGATTTAGTATTGTTGAATATTTTTGTAATTGTGTTAAACATCTAAATACTGCTGTTGACCTAGGCTAAGAAAATATTAGGACTTATAGATTTCTAATGTGATTACTTAGGAGGATTTTTAAATTACCTTAGCAGTTGTATGCAAAAGAAGCTTCTAACGTTGGGATATTATTAGTTCTGTCATGTTAACAGTATTTCTCCATGAACTTTTGCTTACACTATTAACCGGCAGGGACAGTTTTTATCATAGACATTGCCATGGTAAAACTTATTTTACTAATATTTATGTAGATTGTTGAAGATACTACTTGTAAGTTATTTTCTGCTTACTTCTAGATTTTAGTTTTTGAGCAAACAACTAAAAATAGTAAAGACAGTAGTTGGATTGTTAGAGAATTAGTCTAAAGTAAATCATTCAGAAGAGCATTGCTAGAAAAGAGAAAAAATTATTATACTTAAAGTACAATTATTTAGTTGCTAAAGTTAAAGAGAGACTAATTTAAATGAGAGTAATCTAAAAAGTTAATGATTCTTTAGTTCAGAAAGACAGAATGAAAGGTATGAATTGGTTGAATCCCAGGTTTATTTAATTAGATTTCTGTATACTAAGGTTAGAAGGATACTTTTGTTTGTTGTTAATAGCTGTATTGATTTAAAAAAAGATACGTGCGTAATTGTGAAAGTTCAGGAAAGAGAAGAGGGGGATTTGAGAGGGGAAAGGAGGTAATCACTGTTAAGTGCCTGTATGGAGGGCTCTCTCTCTCTCTCTCTCTCTCTTTAAAGATTTTATTTATTTGAGAGACAGAGAGAGCTCGGGAAGGAGGGAGGGGCAGAGGCAGAGGAGAGGGAGAAGTCGACTCGGAGCTGGACTCTGGGCTTGTTCCCAGGACTCCGAGATCATGAACAGAGCTGAAGGCAGGCACTTAACCGACTGAGCCATCCAGGCGCCCCTTAAGGAGACCTCCCGAAATATGAAAAAGCAAATTTAGAAAGATGATACTTGGAAACCCAGCCTTATTTAATATAATTACACTTTTAGTAGGTTGATTACGTGAAAATTGTGACAAGTTCAACAAGTCTATAATTAAATCCACAAGTGGCAGTCCGATAAGTCAATAGCGATCAGGAAAGCTAGGGACGCTTTGTGCTCTAGCTCTAGCCTTTATTGGCTTATTTCATGGAATATTCTAATGAGCCGTTAATGTCATAGGCTGACTCTTAGGGTATACTGTTTATACGTGATGTCGCTCAATATAGAAATTCTTATATTTTTAATTAGGTGGCTATTAATCAGTTGTTAAGAAGTGACCAGTTCTTTTGAGCACAAAAGATTAAACGGGCTATAGATTGTAAGAAAGTTAGAAGTCAGGGAGACCTTCCTGACATTAAGAGCTTTAAATAATTGCTTTGAACTAATGAATTCTCTAAAGTCCTTAGTAATAAGGACAAACGCATCGTTCAGCTGGTTTGATGATTGATAATAAATTTCCTTTTGGTCATTGCTGTCTTTCTTCATAGCGTGGTATGCTGGCATACCGGGGGGTAGTAGCCATGATAATCTGGGATAGCAAGAAGGGACTTGATAATTTAAACAATAGGCGTGCTAAATGTCAGAAAGAACTAATAAATGTGTGGAAAATTCCAGTATTAAAGACAAATATTATTTTGCAGGATAGTGGTAACTTGACTAGATTAGTGGCGTCTTTCAGTTGAGTTGAACAAAAGCAGCAAAATGGAAAGCATTTAGAGGACGTTGAATGGAGGTTTTCTGAAAATGAATAATTAAAGCCTAAAAATAAAGGCTGCTTCTAGTTAATTGAATGCTGACTAAAGACTTAGGAATTTATCTTCTAGTGGAAGTCTTGGCATTTTGACAAGGGGCTAATATGTTCAAAGTAATATTTTATAGAAATGTTGCTTTGGTTGTTTTGTGCCGAAGGAATTGAGGGTTGGAGAATGGAGGAGACATCAGGCAGGGAATGTAATTGATAGGCTGTTGTAATAATCCAGGAATGAGTCATTGAAGGCCCAAATAAATAGTGGCAGTGTTGCCTATAAAATTAGACTCATTTTTCCGTTAGGCTGGGTCAGTGGTGCTAAAATAATTTTTGTAAGTGTTTTCTTGTGCTGTGCAAAGGAAACCCTTTTACAGGGAAATAATGTTCAGTAATTAGTGTTTGCATGTTACATTGGCATATTATGGTATGACATAGATGGATGGACTTAATTGAACATTTCATGTAGATTTTCCAAAAAGTCTGCATGGTCATTTATGATAGGAGGGATGGTTCCTGTCAAGAGAGCCAACAACCAAAATTCTGTAAAATAAATCTTTGGAATGTTTGATACTTTGTAAGGTTTTTTTTTTTTTTTTTTTTTTTTTTTTACTTTTTAGTTTCTGTATCTTTTCTAAGTTCTTTATTAACCTAAAGGACTTGCTTTTTAGGGAATTGCCAGAGGTTGAATCCTTACCTACTTGACCCATTTCTCTTTTTTCTGTTACTGTAGTGGAAATCTTTGCCATTTAAGATGTGATTCTGAGAGGTGCCTGGGTAGCTTATTTGGTTAAGTGTCTGTCTTTTGATTTTGTTTTGGTCTTGATCTCAGGCTTTGCTGCCCAGCAGGGGACTCTTTCTCTCCCTCTCTACCTGTCCCCTGGCTCATGCTTTCTCTCTCTCTCTCAAATAAATGAATCTTAAAAAAAAAAAAAAGATGTGACTCTGATCTTCACTCATCCTCTTTACAGTTCCTTTAGCTGAGCATATATACTTCTCATCCTTTATTTCTAAAGTTTTTTTTATTTTCTCTTTTCATCCCTTCAGGTTACCAATTTATTTTCTCTCACATGTAGATGTAAGAGATGTTTTTGTTTTATGTTTTGTGGCTTTGAAGAAAAGATTACCAAAGTGCTTCCTATACAAGATAATAAAGAATAGAAGTGCAATGGAAAAAGATGAAAAGAAAAATGTGGTATTACAAGAAATAAACTTGGTCTTCATCCAGTTCCTGGCACAGAGCTCCAGAAATCCTTGTAATTTTCTAAGTGATAGGAATATCTCTTGTTGTTCTTTTTTTTTTTTTTAAATTTTATTTATTTGCGAGCGCATGAACAGGGAGAAGCAGACTATGCTGAGCAGGGAGCTGAAGTGGGGCTAGATCCCTGGAACCTAGGATCAGGACCCGAGCAGAGCGGAAGGCAGCTGCTTAACCGATTGTCCCACCCAGGGTCCCTCTTTTGTCATTCATAACAAACCCTTTCAGGCACTTCTAAAATTAAGCCAGTGAGGCGATTTAGGGCAGAATCCCTACATATAGCCTCAGGACTGGGCGGTACACGGGGAAGACCTAGACCTAAAGACTCAGGAGATTGAAATTTTCAGCCCTGCCCACTCTTCTCCTGGAAGGGAGGGCTGGAGATTAAAGCTCAGTAAAAGCTCTTGAACAGGTTTAATAAGGTTCCTCCTTGTTATGAGCCAGGGGTGTAACTATCTCATCCTAGTTGTGTGGGGACAGAAGCTCCTGCTATCAGAACTCTTCTGGACTTCACCAACTGTACCACTTCATCTGACTGCTCATCTGTGCCCTTTATAATTGGTGAATGTAAGTAAGTGTTTCTCTGAGTCCTTTGAGCAGCTCTTGTAAGTTAATCATACATGAGGGAGGAGGTCGTAGGATCTTCAAGTATAGCTAGTTGGTCACAAACACAGGTGACAACCTGACTTTGCGGTTGGCATCTCCAGTGGGGGCAGACTAGCGAGTCTGAGCTTTCAGTTTGTGGGATCTGATGCTCTCTCCAGGTAGGTAGTGTCAGAATTGAGATAGTCAGTGTCGGCTGAGAACTGGAGAATTGCTTCGTGGTATTAGGAAACACAAGAGGCAAAATGTTTGTGAAGGAGTAGTGACTGGGTATGGCAGATTGTAGGTATTTTGAGCCATCAAAGGAAAGTAAGTACAAATTTTCAGATGTTAGGTTTTAATAGGAGCAATCTGGCACAGTTCTTTTTTTTTCTCCCAAACTTCGTCATTTTATTAAAAGAGGCAAACAATGAAATCAGAAAATGTGATTGTTGGCCATTTACTAATTTGATTAGTAAAAATTTGGAGCCAAGGCCTAGTTAAAAAGCGAAGTTTTATATCTTGACAAATGTTTTATGTTTATATTAATTTGTTGATGACTAACCAAAATACGTATACTGGGAATGCTCATACATGTGAGATTTACCACTGTGCAGATATTTAGATATGAATATTACCATCATGGCCTAGAGTGAATGCTGGTCAGTACATGTTACTACTTCTCATCTCCTGTTCCTCAGGGCCTCCAAACTTCGCACCTCTTCAGTTTGTCTGTTTTCTGCTTGTATGCTTTGTGTCAGGCCTGTTGTTGGTGCCTGTAACCAAAGCACAGAGAATAGTAGGAAATTGGTTGGGAGGCCTGGTGAGGGGGGTTGGGAATGAGTCCGATTTGGGGAGCAAAGGAGAAGAATAATTGAAATATTTCTTGGAGTTCTTTTCACTTTTTTTTTTATACTTCCATTTTGGTTTCCTTTCTGTTCATCTTTTCTCCCCCCTCCAGAAACTCCATTTCATTTCACTTTGCCTAAAGAAGGTGAAATTATCCCACCGTTGGCTGGCGCAACTCCGCCTCTTATCGGTCACCTGAAATTGGAGCCCAAGAGACACAGTACCCCTATTGGTGAGTGATTAAAATGTAATGGAACTTAAAGCAGAATTTCTGAGATGCCATTCTTCTTGCAAGTGATTCTTTTAGATCTGAGGAGGTGGGTCTGCCTAATAAGGCTTTTGTCTTAGGAAGGATAAGGTTGTGGTGCCGATTCCGTGAATGTACGTGCGTTTATGCCCAGCGGATTTTGAGCAGTAATGAAAAGAAAGGGTGGAAGGAAGGGAGAAAATATTTATGAGGATTTTTTTCTGTTACTTGCAAGGCAGTAGAATCTGAGTGCTAAGCAATGATAGAGAGTTATTTTTATAAGGAAGGGTCAGGAAATAGGTAGAAGTACTATTTATTCATTACCCTGGCTGTCTGTCTGCTGCTTGACAGGGCAGGAAAACTTAGATCCTCCTTCCCTGAAGCAGCCAGTAGTCTTCTGCATTAACCTATTTGTTTTCTCTAGTCAGTGCTGGGAGGTAACAATCATGCCGTCTGGAGTCTCCTGCTACCTATGCCTGATGCTGGCAGATGTGGGTTGGCTGAGGGCTCATGCAGCATCCTTTGTCCAGATGCAGAAGTGGAACTGAATCCTGTTGCTCCTCTTAAGACCAGGTGTCAAAACTAGTGCGTAGTTGTTGATACTGTGACAGGATCTATCCTAGGAGCCCCCTGCAGTCCTGCAGAGCTGTGGAGCCAAAGAGGCACATTGATGACCTCGAACTGTAGTTTTTCCTGTTTGTATTTTAGTGTTCGTTCGTTCTTCCTCCTGCCTCCCTTCTTTCAGGTATTAGCAACTATCCAGAAAACACCACAGCAACCAGTGATGTCATGTCTGAAAGCATGGTGGAGAGCAACGATCCCATCCTTGGGAATGTAAAAGGAGATCCTGGGGCTGCCCCGGAAATGGACGATAAATTGTGTCTAAGAATGAAACTGGTCAGTCCTGAGACTGAGACGAGTGAGGAGTCTTTGCAGTTTAGTCTGGAAAGTAAGTTTTATGTTAATCTTTGGTAATTAGTAGCTGCAGATCATCTGAGAAATATTGGTTATCTTCTAGTTATAGTGATTAATACTTATATTAATAAACATATCTCTGAAGTCTTATTCTCATAGATTTCATTCTTTGCTTTTGGCTAGTCACTGTCGTGTTACTGAAGAGGCTTCATTTTATAATCTTTGGTGCTGTTTCTCTGTATTGAACCTCTATCTCTAAGTAGTTGGTTTCCATATTCAGAAACAATTTAGAAGAGGGTAGGCAGTATAGGATTGTGGATTCACATTGTAGGTTTATGTTGACTGTTTCTCACATTAATTAATTGCACGTTGATTAGTATGACTAAAATGCAGAGATGGTACAAAGGAGACTGTAGAGTAGGTTCCAGATTCGGAAAGGCCTTTTGCATGATGCTGAGACACTGAAGAATTTTAGGTAAGGGAGTAGTATCATATTTGTTTATTTTTATTTTTATTTTTAATTATTTTTTAAAGATTTATTTATTTATTCATGAGAGAGAGAGGGAGGCAGAGACAGAGGGAGAAGCAGGCTCTCCATGGATCAGGGAGCCCCACGTAGAACTCCATCCCAGGACCCTGGGATCACGACTTGAGCCGAAGGCTGACACTCAGCTGACTGAGCCACCCAGGTGCCCCCAGTTTTTTTTTTTTTTTTTAAAGGATCAGATGTGTGTTTAAAAACATTGTGCCTTGGGATGCCTGGGTGGCTCAGTTGGTTAAGCAACTGCCTTCGGCTCAGGGCATGATCCCGGAGATCCGGGATCGAGTCCCATATCGGGCTCCCTGCTCTGCGGGAAGCCTGCTTCTCCCTCTCTCACTCCCCCTGCTTGTGTTCCCTCTCTGGCTGTGTTTCTCTCTGTCAAATAAATAAAATCTTTAAAAAAAAAAAAAACAAAAAAACAACATTGTGCCTTGGGTGCCCCGGTGACTAAGTGGGCTAAGCCTCTGCCTTCGGCTCAGGTCATGATCTCAGGGTCCTGGGATCGAGGCCTACATCGGGCTCTGTGCTCAGCAGGGAGCCTGCTTCCTCTCTCTGTCTGCCTCTCTGCCTACTTGTGATCTCTCTCTCTGTCAAATAAATCATCATAAAATAATAAATGTGGGGCTTGATCCCAGGACCCTGAGATAATGACCTCAGCGGAAGGCAGCGGCTTAACCAACTGAGCCACCCAGGCGCCTTAAATCTTTTTTAAATAAAAAATGAACAACAACAATAGAGTCATTTAAAAAATCAGAAGTTTGGGTCTGAATTACAATGCTGTTTTGCTTTTCAGTGCTTAGTAATTTGAATCTTAACTACTAGGTGAAATTAAAGGATTACATATTTCCATTTTTATTATACCTGATATCAAGTAGGGTGTATTAAGAAAGTATGTGGTAGCCTTGAACCTTTATTTTTTAATGATTTTATTCTTTTTTTTTTTTTTAAGATTTTATTTATTTTTTGAGAGGGGAGGAAGCAGGCTCCCTGCTGACCAGAGAGTCCAATGTGGGCCTTGATCCCAGGACCTTGAGATCATGACCTGAGCCGAAGGCAGAGGCTGTAACCCACGG
>PITA01009495.1:24703-39688 GCA_004023965.1 Spilogale gracilis | reverse complement strand
CAACTGAGCCAGCCAGGCGCCCGTGAAAGAAATTTTTTGAAAGAAAATTGATTTGGTGCAAGCTGAGAAGAACTTGTACCATTAAATGATAAATGTTTGTGTTCACTTATTCTTACCACTTTTTGTTACTTGTTGCCCTTATTAGTAGAGCAAGTTTTTAAGCGTGGTACTAACTAAATCCTGTTTCTCTCTACTTTCTGTCCTTGCTTTTGTTTTCATTCAGAGCCTGCAGCTGGCGAAAGAAAAAATGGATGTAGTGCTGTTGCTGAGGCAGTTGCCAGGTAAGCAGGGCTGGTCACTGTTTAGGGGGTTCGACATGCAGAGCCACTCTGGTAATGAAGAGAAAGAAGATGATTCGTCAGTAGAGGAAAAGACTTAGAATGAAACTCCAGCATAAAGGACTTAGCCATGTGTTGGATCTAGCGTAGGCTGTCTTACTAACACTTTCGGTCTAATAAAGCTCTTACTGTACTTAGAACTAAGATATTTAAAGTTTCTCTTTCTCCCTTTTGTTCATGTGGGAGTACCCTTTTTTCTTCTGTTGGCGAGACGGAGATTATTGCTACTATTGGTAAGGTAATAAAGGATTTAACAAGAGATGGCCAGAGCCCTTGTTCCCTTAAACATTCCTGACTCAGCCGCAACCTCAGGCCATTTTCTCTTCTGCCTGCCAAGTTAACCACTGTGTTAGACTGTTATTTTTGCTTTGTCATGAGTGCTGTAAGGCTTTGAGGATGAATTCGACCCCTTCCCGAGGCTCTTGTGGTAGGCTTTGCCATCTGGTGGCTGTGAGAGTAGAATTGTTCGTTGGTTTATGGCATGAGTCACCCAACATGAACATACTAGCAGCAGCAGTTGGTGAAATAGAGGTGAGGATTCCTAAATCGGGCTTGGCAAGTACAGTAGAGAAGGAAAGCAGGCCAGGTGCCAGAGCACAGAGTATTGAGGATGTTGGCCGGCTGAGCGTGTGTCCCATTTGAACATGTGCCCTGTTCAGTTCCAGTTGGTTATTGCCAGGCAAGAACGCAAACTTACTATTGCCAGACCTTTACATTTTTAAAGAGAAAGCTGGATTTTTAAAAATAAAATTTCTTGCTTAGTGGATCAAATAGAACATGTCTGTGCACTGAATTTGACGGGCAGTTGCAAGTCTCTTGACCCGGACGTAAATCCTTTGATCTGTACTCAGTTCTATTTGAGAGAGAATGTTCTCTGGGCTCTTGCATATTTAATCTGAAAGATAAGCAGTTTAGGGTCCTACTCAGTTAAAGACTCTTCAATGCTATGTCTTCTTACAAGTTAAAGATGGAGTGTACACTTGGCTCAGGTTTTAACATAATTATATATACCAGACATAGCTTCTTAGTCTGTACATTGCACATTAAGAGGGAACAATGTGCTGTTGAACCTTTTGTGACAAATGTAGGGATGAAAAATAAGGATAAAACTCGAGGTTGGAGGATTGGATTGGGGGGTCAGATAATGAGATGAAATTCCTTGGTATTGTTAAGTAAATTGTGTATATGAGAATCTAGAGGTTAAAAATCTTCACAGTTTACAATTGGGTTCACCATAAGAAATCATTTAAAGTAAGCTGTGCTTGAATATTTTAAATGATCGCTTTTGCATTTAGGTGAGGCAGTACCACTGTTTTAAAGTGTCATCTGTCACTGGGCTCTGTTCAGATTATTTGCTCTTATCTTCTTTTTCTCTTGAATATTTCATTATTGAAGGTTTCAAATATATACAAAAGTAGAAAGAATAGTATAATGGACCACTGCATATTCATCACCCAGTGTCAGAAATTACCAGCTCATCGTCCGTCTTGATTCATTTATAAATACTTCCCCCTGGATTGTTTTGAAGCTAATTCCAGTGTTATCTCATTTTATCTATAAATATCTCAGTGCTATTTCTAAAGGATAAGGATTTTTATTTTGAACCTGACCGCAGTGCTGTGATCATACTTTTAAAATTGGCAGTGATTCCTTGAAAAAAAAAATGTTCAGTGTTCAGATTTCTCATTGCCTCATACAAGATTTTTTATACTTTGGTTGACTCAAGATCCAAATAAGGTCCACATATTATGTCTCTAAGTTAAAATTTGATTTGTCTCATCAAAGCTGGTTATGTACCTCTTTCTTTTTTATTGTGTTATGTTAGTCACCATACAGTGTATCATTCGTTTTTGATGTAGTGTTCATGATTCATTGTTCTATAGGGATCTCCTTCTCCCACCCCACCCCCCTTTTTTCCCCTAGCAGTTTATTTGCTGAAGAAACTGAGTTGTTTGTACTATAGAGTATTAAGTTTGGACTTTGTGGATTGCATCTTCCTGGTTTTTGATTCAGTCCTCTTTCTATCTTACTTCCCGTGAATCTTCCTTGGGAGTTTTTAACTGTGCTAGTTTGGAACAAGTATGAAGGGTATTTTGGTCTAGGGTGGTTTGGGATGCAGAGCACGGATTTATTCCCTTGAAAGGGATAATCTCCAGAGGTACTTTTCCTTTCAAAACTAACGTAGGATATTGCTTTAATTTATTACCTTAGTCCTCCGAAAGCTGTGTCTGTGCTTAGCTGTGTCTCTGAAGCTCAACAAGACGGCGAGACTCGAGGTCAGGATCCTCCCCCTGTGCCCGCGAGGTGAGCATTACTTTCATAGCCTCTTTTGAGTTGTATTGATCTGAAGAATGGTTTGTACCAAATTCTAGAATATATGTTGCTACCGTTTTGTGAACTTGACCTTACATTTTTATCTGAGAGACTGTCACATAGTCTAGATGGATTTATAAATGAGATGTCATGAGAAGTTTCCCTTAAGATTTTATAGGTACAGATTTTTGTCTTGATTTGTTTGCTTGTTCTGTCAATTTTAAATGAATCAGTCTTCATCAATTTATGAAAAGAAATCATTCTAAAAAAATCGAATTCTGCATTTCAAGATCGTGCCTTTTTTCTTAGTTTTGGAAATGTTTGCTTTTAACAACTTTTAATTTTTCTCTAGTTTCCCAGAGGGCAAAACTGAGATGTTCACCCCAAATTTAAAGTTTGTCATACTTGATGGAATTAATATTTGCCCATGATTTCTTTACTCCATAATCTCTTAGAACAGCTCTGAAAGAAAAAAAAATTTTTTTTGAGTTACAAAATGTTTTTTCTCTATTTAAATAGATTAAATCTTATTTGGAACGTTCAGTTATTATATTTGGTATAAGGAAATAAGTAATGGCAATGGAAATAAGCTTGTATTTTCATTATTAGGTGGTGTTCATTGATTCTGTAATTAGAGAATTTGATAATGTTTTGTCAGCGGGTATATTCCCAATGTTATTTGTAGCATAATTTTAATGTTTTTTTAAAATAAATATTAGGAGGAAACATGTCGGTGCTTTTCACAACACTCTGATTATTAAATGTGAGCTTGTTGGTATTCTTGAGAATCAAATAGCCCACGTCACATTCTCACAAGGGGGAGCAGCACACAGAGGGAGAAGCAGAGTTCCTGCTGAGCAAGGAACCCGATGCAGGACTTGATTCCAGAACCCTGGGATCATGACCTGAGCCAAAAACACTTAACCGACTGAGCCACCCAGGCATCCCTCTGTTCAGAAGTTCTACCCTAAATAAACAGCTTCTGTAAAATGTCGTAGGCTTCCTTGAGGGTGGGAGACAGTGGTAATTGAATTCTTCAAATAGCTAATCAAGTACTGTTCCTTCTAGCTTTTGATTTTCAGTGTTGTTCAGCTATTGATGTTAGCTGTCTGAGAGATTCAAACATGAGTATTCAGGTCATAGAAAAGATGAACTGAGTTTTCTTAATTGCTTTGTTTTACACAACCAGTATTGATTGAGCATCTGCTGTGTACCTAGCCCTGTTGTAAGTATTTTATATATATTGTCACTTACAACCTCTTCAGAGGTAGGTTTTACTCATCTGTCTCCTGGTGGACTCTTCTCTTACCTTTTTTTAAATTTTGTTATATATCCTTATTCATGTGAGTTCCTGACAGAATTCAGGCTATGACCACCAAATTTTTACCAGGCTCTCTCTGGCTAGGCCTCTGTTCTAACTCTCTTTCATCTCCTGTTTTGGTAAACTGAACTCAATAAGACAGACATCTCAGAAACTTCTTTTCTCTTTCTTATTCGAGATCCAGAGCAGGGTATTTCTCAAAGAGCTCTTCGTGTTTCCTCTTTTCTGCCTACATTTGTCAGCTCAGCTCTTAAGGGGTAAGAGCTCCTCCCAGATTGGAGACCGCTTTCTCTTTCTCAGTGGCTAATCTTTCTCTGGCCAAATATTTTCAGCAACATATGACATGGTTTGCAGATCCTTGATATCCTGGCTGTTCTCTTCTAGGTGTATCTCAGTTTATCCATAAACTATGATACTCCAGACTGAAACAGATCCAGATACGGTCATACCATGGTCAGTTTAGAATGGATTCCTTTTATCTTTATTCTGGCTACTGTGCATTTAATGAATGCATTAGTTTCTTATTTTGTTTGTAGTGTACTGACTCATTGAATTTGTAATTTACCAAAAAGTTAAAAGTTTATGGGCTTTTTCTATATGAATTTGCTACTTATACAATTAGTTCACTTAATCTGAGAGCAGATTTTTGCGATTGCTCGGTCTCTTAATGGAGAGAAAATTAATTCTTTAGTCTGTAGTACATTCATTAAGCACTTAATGTATAATAAGCTCTGTATTACGTGTTTGAAGTAGCGATAAATAAGACATGAATGTCAAGGTTCTGTGTGACCTCACTTGGGGTTAACCTGAGCCTTTTTATTCTGGTTAAGGACATGTGAAAAAGCCCCTAGGCACCCCAGAGTTTGGTGGTATCTAGTTTGTAGGAGACATTAATCAGATGCTTGTGGGATAAGTGAATAAGTCACTGATAGCCAAATGGGAAGACTAATGAAAAGAAGTAGGCTGTATCTTGAGACATCTTTAAGAAACCAAGTCATTCTGAATTGCTAGTTGTTAAGATACGCCAGTAGAGCTAGCAAAGCTAGAGTCTCACCTATAACTATGCTGTATAAATTAAATTTCTTTTCCTAAATTATTGTTTAGGGTAGGAGGCAATGAAAAGTATCTAGAATGCTGGGAGTCGTTTAAGAATGTTAGAACCAAGAAAAACCAAATCAGATATCTTGACCTAATTGAGCTTTTGTGAAGTAGATCCCTAAACTGCCTTCATTGACTGTGACTTCAGTAATGGCTTTACATCTTTTTGTTTACCTTATTTGCTGGAGTCAGATTTCGGAGTTCATGACTAGTGATGGGAAGAAATTTTCTGACTGTTTTATCATCATGGTGGGATAGTCCTGTGTACCATTATTTTTTCAAGAGTGAAGGTAGGTTGGGGCACCTGGTGGTACAGTTGGTTGAGCGGCGGACTCTTGGTTTCGGTTTAGATTGTGATCTCACCAGTCCAAGTTGGGCTCAGCACACAGTCTGCTTGAGACTCTCTCCCTCTCTCCACCGTGTGCGCGCACTCGCTCTCTCTCTCTCTCTCTCTCTCTTGCTTTTGCTCTCTAAAAGAAATAAATCTTAAAAAGAAAAAGTGGAATTATGTTGAAGAACCTTGTAAGGTGATATGCCGTCACCTTATTTTCTCCCTTCCCCACATTCCTCAGATTGTCAAGTTGTGTAGTTCCTCTTGCCAGTACACACACACTCTCACTTGCTTACTTGACATGGCTTCTTCCTGTGGTTGATTTTTAGGGGGAATTCGCTCAGTTTTTCAAGTACTCAAGATGAAGAAGAGAAGGAAAAACTGGAAGGTGAACAGAGGACCAGGAAGAGTCAACAGCCTGTAAAGCCCAGTTGTCCTGTCAGAGACCCTCCTTGTGTCACCCAGCAAGTGGCCACACAGGGGCCTTCCAGTCCTCAAGGGGAAGCAATGGAGACAGATGTGCTAGAAGGCCAGAAGACCAATCAGGAAAAACCTAGTAGTGCTTTGATGGAAAGGCCTAGCCAAAATAACATAGGAATCCAGACCATAGAGCGTTCCTTATGGGTCCCAGAAACTGTTTCAGCAGCAACCCAGACTGTAAAGAATGTATGCGAACAGGGGACCAGTACGGTGGACCAGAATTCTGGAAAACAAGATGCCACAGTTCAGACTGAGAGGGGGAGTGGTGAAAAACCAGTCAGTGCTCCTGGGGAGGATACGGAGTCTCTCCATAGCCAGGTGAGAGGACGTGTAGGCTATCTCCGGGGCCCCGTTTTTGACTTCATGGATTCCTGGAGAATCTAAGTTGTGGTACTTGGACCTAATGATAATTCTTGAGTTTTATGCAGACCAGTCATTAAAATCAAAAACAGTTTTTCCAGGATAGAGATTGGGTAGTGAAAATTATGGGTAGCTGTAGCCAATAGATACTCTTTTAGGGAAAATGAAGTAGTGTTGGAGTTTGTCAAGTAGGTCCTTACTGGAATAGAAAGCCAGGAATATAGTCTGGGTCCTATAACATTCTGCATTTAACCTTGTCTGCCACCATTTTTCATCCTCCCTTATAAGCATCAGAGCTAGTTTGCTTCCCTCCCAAGTCTCTTGCACCACAGTTCCCGGGAACTTGAGAGAGTACAAAGCAGAGGAGAAGGGTAGAGAAGCATGAAGGGTAGTGTATCACAGTATTAGAAGCAGAACAGTAAGAGGAGTAGAGAAAGAAAATGGGCAGTTGCTCGGGTGAACTAGGACTGCGGAAAGAGGCTACAGCTAGAGGTAATGGGAGGAAAAGGACTGGGGCTGACGGAAGTCAGGCTGGAGGAGCAACAGGTTCTTGGGAAGAGAGTAGGGAAGTGTGGGTAGTCATAAAAATAGAATGGGTAAGAAGTTGTGGTAGAACTGTACCTATTAACAAATAAGGGAGTTCATAAACTTTCATCAGATGGCAGTTGGGTTCCATGGCGGGGAGACTTTGGAAGTTGCTCATAGTGGTTGAACTGCCTTTTCAGTTGGTCTGGTAGACTGTCTTCACTTGGAGTCTGCCTGGGAAAGCTTCATTAGTGATACGCCTCGTGTTCTGATTGTCCAAGCTGTTTGTTTTATAAAAATAAAATAATATAGTTCCTCTTTATCGAATACCTAAAGTGTATCAGCATTGAGCTCAAGACAGCCCATGAGGTCGGTGTTATTATTCCCGTTTCACAGGTAAAGAAACCGAACTGAGGAGAGGTTAAGTAACTTGCCCAAGATTTTGCCATCAATAGGTGGCAGAACTGGAATTTGAACTCAGCATATCTGGCTTCAGAATCGGTATTCTTTTCATTATGCTATGTTGCTTTTCTGTTTATTAATCATGGCCTGTGTAGTCTTGTTCTGTTTATCCGTGCCTCTCCAGGAACTCCAGAAATCATGTTTATATTATTAGCCTTTTAAGGTAACACAGTCTATTGAGACCTAAGGCTTGATCAGTTCGTACACATTAAAAATGGCATCGCTTTTTGAATATAGGGTTATAGTAGATCAGACCCTATTTTGCATCTGTTTTTACCCTTAAGGGTTTCTCTGCCTTTATAATAAGAGTTAAACCTGATCCTAAAGATAGCAATCTTGTTGAAGCCACTAGATTGTATCTTCCTTCCTTTCTATGTAAAATAGGGAAATAATCTCTGCTCCTGTCTCATTATGATGGGAGCCCGAACCAGTGAGCCAGAGTGGGGCCTAGGCTTTGGAGTCAGACCACTTCCCTCTGGGATAGCCTGAGGATCTATGAGATGAAGCATGTAGGCCCTTAGCACTATGCATGGCCCTTAGTAAATGCCCGATACGTGTTGGGTACTACTGCTGCCTACTGAGTGTTATGATTTTAAACACCACTACTGATACCGTACTGCTGTTGTGTCATATTTAAGAGCTAATTACTCCTGCTAAGAAAGGTTCTGGAAAAATCTAGGTGGTGAGTAGGTGCAGTTTCACTTGGGAAAGATGAGTTCTGGAGGTGGATGTAGTGATGTTTGCACAACAGTGTGAGTGTCACTAACTATGCTTATAAATGATTACAGTGGTAAACTTCATGCATATTTCACTACAATAAAACATTATAGACGGGGTGGGTATGGTAACAGAAATCAGCATCGCTGTGCTCTGTTTTGAAGAATGGAAAACGAGGAAGGAAGGCTCTGAGGAGGTTTTCCAAGTGCCAGTATTTTTATATCCACTGCTTTCTGGGTAGGTGTCAGGCCAGTGCTGGAGAAAAGCTTAGGCGGCCTACCTTTGACAAATTCCTTAAAATTTCACTTCCATAACCAGTGCACCTGAAGGGAAAGTTTGTTTGTTTTCATTTTGTTATCTTCCTTGTATAATGATAAGGTCCTCAAGCTATTGATCTTTTACGAAGAAGACCCTTTTTTCGGAAGACTATTTGAAGAGAGAGTAATAAGCATAGCTTTCTCTTTATCTGCCCCTTTTCCATCCTCTCCTTTATTCTATCAGACATGTTTATTTAAGCGTCTCTCTTGAAGACATCATCTGTCTGGTTGTTGTAGTGGAAGAATGCAGGGAGTCTTGAGAGGCCGGAACACAAGGAATATTGATGTGTTCTTGCAGTCTTTAAGACCTCTGTGATCCAGGGCCTGGCTCTCCCTGTGTGCAGGCGGGAGGTCTGGGCGCTCGCGGTTCTGACACAGGGGCACCCTCATGATGGCAGTGTGACAGACCAGTGCTCTGACCACGCATTAACCGGAATTCTGTATACACAAGTAGTTTAGGAAATAGGGTGGTTTACATTGCTGTGCTTTTAATTTTACGTCCACATCATTTAGATATCCATTTTAGTAGGTACTTAATCTCTAAGATGGAGTTGGAGTGGGAATTAGGAAAATTATTCAAAGTTTTAGGTAAATTACTACGATATTGGTCAATAAAAACCCAAGATCATCATCATTGCAGTGGTATATGTAATTATTTGGAAAGACTTGGATACCTTGACACTGACTGCTCAAAAATCAGTCTCCTCTGGGGAAGTAAAGTGGGAGAAAAAAGTGCCTTTTCTCCTGCTCAGAATTACAGAGCCAGTGGGTTGTGGGGCAGGGCATGGATGCTATTAAGTGTGGTACGTGTGTTAAGAGAAAACATGTATGTAATAGTTGGCATAAAATAGAGGGTTTATTTAACGTGTTGTTCACCTGATTATGGTACGAGTAACTGCAAAATCCTAATTGATTAATGTTTTCTGTTCATGGACACTAGATTGGCTCTTAAATTATAATTACTACTTGAAACATTAAATATTTTGTATTTAATTCTGAGAGAAATCTGTATCTTGTTCTAGGCATAAATAAACTAGTTTTGGTTACTAATGTGGGAAAAGCAGACTGCACTGAGATTAATAGATGACTGTTTTTATATAAAGTTCTAAAGAAGGCCTTCCTTTTATTTGAAGAGATGTTGCAAGTTTAAGCTTGTGTACTGATTGACAAGTCAGCATCAAAATCCGAAGAAATACGACCTAATGCTTTTATGGGGGTCAGAGTTTCACTTAAATGTCCTAGATATAAGCGCTAGATGTTACGATTTTGATTTAGACAGAACGAGGTCATTTTAAGTGATCAGCTGTTACAAACTGTTTCTAGCCTCTGGCTTTATAACTGGTCCATCCCTTTTCTTAATCTGTAGGTGAGTAGAAAACAAAGCAGCTGAAAACCCCGACACACTAGATTGCTAGGACCTCTGAACACTGCTCATCACGGAGAAGTTGATTTATGACTCTGCCGTTTTGCAGTGAGACCGATGCTTGTGTTCTGTACCTTCTGTCACAGGGGGAGGAAGAGTTTGATATGCCGCAGCCCCCACATGGCCACGTCTTGCATCGCCACATGAGAACGATCCGTGAGGTCCGCACACTTGTCACCCGTGTCATCACAGATGTGTATTATGTGGATGGAACAGAAGTAGAGAGAAAAGTAACTGAGGTAATACATACTTTGGGTCTATGTTCTCTTTTGTGTTGGTAGATGTAAGAACTTGGTAAGAGGACAGTCTTGAATTCTGATTTTCCCCAACCGTGAGCTTACTGCTTGACCTTTGGCCATTTAACCAGCCCCATCCTGGTTTCAGTTTTTATAAAGAACGGAGTGATAAATCTCTTATCATGTATAAATAATATTTTACCTGTTACTTTTAATTCTTGGAGCCTCTTAATGAGTTTTAGAACTCTCCTTTACTCTATGTGTTTTCTCTTTGCTTCTCACCGTTTTTTCACTTGTGTTTGTTTACTCATCCGCGTCCTTTTCTTGGTCTCCATCCATGTGTGGTCATAGGCCTGCTGGTAGGGAATGCACCTTTACTTCTTAGTAGAATTCATTATGGACTCATTCCCAGTGTTGGCAGAATAGTGGCATTTATTCACTGTTACATTGGACAGTGTTATATGCTGACTGTGTTTAGATCACATACGGCGGAGTTAAACGCATTTTCTAGAATGTGGCACCATTCTTGGTACGTATGTTAATTTCTGGGAACCATTTTAGTAATTGATAAGAGGCACAGCTACTTACTTTCCTTCCTTTACTCAGGCACTTTTAAAAAACATCTGCCAGCTAGCCATATAGGAAGTTGAGCTCAGGGAGAATTCAACCCTGTTATATAGTTTACTAAGTGGAACATATTAATGCTGTTGATATTAATGGGCCATTGTGGCCCTCATGTCAGAAAGCATTTGACATTAGTTTGAGAAATTGTCTTGTATCCTTTCTTTATTATACACCAAAATCCCAGGTGTTAATTCATCTTCACGCTTATGTTTGTGGAATTTTTCTCAGTGTTACTACTATTTTGGAAAAATTGGGAAAAAAGTAATTTGCTTTCATGGACAGTTTTTATAAATGTTGTAATTTAAAATGTTAATAATGTAACATTTATTTGATGTTTTTTTTCTTTTAAAGATTCTGTTTATTTATTTGAGAGAGAGAGAGAGAGAGAGAGAACACAAACGGCAGGCTAGAGGCAGAGGGACAAGCAGACTCGCCACTAAGCAGGATCACGACCTGAGCTGAAGTCAGATGCTTAACCAACTGAGCCACTCAGGCACCCAATGTGCTTTCTAAAGTATATTTCTGGAAACAGCAGGTCTTTTAGATACTCAGGGAAAAAAAGTGTTCCATGATCAAAGTTTGAGAAACACCAAATGCTATAAAACAACTTGCCCCCCATGAAAACTCACAGTGTATAGTACATTAAAGGCTCTAAGAAGTCCTTTATTAAAGATGTATATTTTGTTATTTAATATAGAAGTGAACCAAACTTATCTGACAATTGAACTTTTTTTTTAAATTTTTTTTTGGGGGGAACATTTTGTAAGATAGTACTTATTAGGGGCACCTGGGTGGTTCAGTCATTAAGCGACTGCCTTCGGCTCAGGTCGAGGTTCTGGAGTCCAGGGATCAAGTCCCACATCGGGCTCCCTGCTCGGCGGGAAGCCTGCTTCTCCCTCTCTACTCCCCCTGCTTGTGTTCCCTCTCTGGCTGTGTTTCTCTCTGTCAAATAAATAAGTAAAATCTTTTAAAAAAGCAAGTAGTACTTATCATACCCCTATGGAGCAGAGTTTGGGAAATGCTGCCCTAATTAAATACAGTAATAATAGCACCTAATATTTTCGGAGTACTGGCTGTATGCCAAGCACTATAGTAGGGACTTTAAGAGATTTTAACTTACTTAATCCTCACAACTAAGCTATGAGGTAGATGCTAGTGTCCCATTTTCTAGAGGAAGAAACAAGCATAGCAAGTAGAAATAACCTACTTTAGGTTCCATAGCTAGTAAACAGGAACTAGAACTCATCCCACGCAGTTTAGATCCAGAGTCTGCATTCTTAACCACTGCATTTGCTCCCTTTCGAGAGTGAAAATGATGTATGCAGGAAGTGATGTGTGACACACGTGGTAGTTGGATGAGGAAGAAACTCATCTGAAGGGAATTTTGATAAAGTCTTTCTGAATGATGTCTAGAAAGCATTTGAGTTGGACACTGAAAGTTTTAGATGTTGGGATGATAAAGGAGGAATGGCATTCCGTATAGAAAGCTTGGCGAGTAAAGGCGCAAAGTAAGGAGCACGTAGGCATGAACAGTCTAGTTGGTAGGCTGCAAAAAAGATGCATGAAGGAGTGCGAAGGTTGAGGTCAGAGGATTCTGGGAACTTAACTTCCCTCATATCTTGTATCCTTTGCTTATTATCTTTTAGAGATTTTGTTTGTTTACCAGAAACTTCTTTATTTACTGTGTTCCTAGCACTGTGGCAGGCCCTGAGACCATGAAGATAAAAAAAAGGACTCCTATTCTCTAGGAGCTTATACTTGACATGCAGCAAATCCAGAACTTTGTTGCTGCTGTAGAGGGTGGAAAAATGTGTTAGAAAGAGGGGGCAGAACCTCCCAGCTTACCTGAAGGTAGCTAAAGGACGTCTCAGAAGATGTAGTGCTCAAAAGTGGCAGATGACATTGAGGGGTGAGGGGGAAGGACATTATAGACAGAATGAAAGGTAAATATGTAGGTAGCGTGATATGCTTAATGAATGTTTAGAAGCTCAGTATGACACCAACGGTAGGGTAGGGAATGGTAGAGGACGCCATGGGGGTTGGTAAAGGCTGACAGCATAAAGGCTCTTGTGTACCATAGAGGAATTTAGATTTTTATCTTTGGTATAATGGAGAGCCTTGAAAGAAAAAAGAGTGTTGTGCTCAGATTTGTATGTGGGAAAGGTCAGATTAGTAGCAGTTTAACCATGGATTAGAATGGGTCAAGGCATAGTTCAGACAAGAGGTAATGAGTGCCCGGCTAGGACATTGGCAGTAAGGGCTGAGAGGAGAGCCAAAGATGCAAGAAATAGAGGGTGAAATTTTGATAGAATATGGTGAATTCCTGAGAGGGAGGAATCGTAACATGGTCTCTGGGCTTTTTTCCTGTGCAGCTAGATAGATGGTGGTATCACACACGGCGTCAAAGAATGTAAATAGAACACTGGTTGGAGAGAGAGGATCATTCAGTAAATATTTACCAAGGGTCTCTCTTGTGGCATGCTTTGTGCTGGATTTGGGGGGTACACATAGCCAGGAACGAAGATAGTGTTACAATCTTTTATTTTTTTTTTAAGATTTTATTTATTTGACAAAAACACAGCCAGAGAGGGAGCACAAGCAGCGGGAGTGAGAGAGGGAGAAGTAGGCCTCCCGCTGAGCAGGGAGCCCGATGCGGAGCTCGATCCCTGGTCTCCAGGACCATGACCCAAGCTGAAGGCAGACGGCTAATGGCTGAGCCACCCAGGCGCCCCTACAATCTCTGTCTTAACAGGGCCTCTTAGTTTGGTAGAACAGACACAGAGTAAAACAAGGAAGCAAATACATTAAAAAGGTCTTAACGCGCCAGCTCGGTGCCTGGGTCGAAGTCATCAGGAGAGCAATGGCTTTGTCTGTAGGACAGTTGCAGAGACAGGTACAGCTGGCTACCGTTCCTGGGGCTTACTCTGCAGCAGAGGTAGAGCCTGGAATTCCAGCCTTGTAGATAGGCCGTGCCTCTCCTTATTTTTTCATATCCAAGTGAAGAGACCTACTTCAGTTCTGGGCTTGTAACACCTGCTTTAGTCACATGATCTTGGCAGGTAGGCTTGAATCAACTGGAGCAGACAAACTGGTGACAGGAGGCAGTGATTCGAGAAAGTCATGTTTATCGCTGACACTTTGCACAGGTGGTACAATTTCTGATACAGACCCTGAGGACAGAGGGCTGAGGTAGAGGAAAAGGTTGGTGGTGGTAATTACGTCAGGACAGAAGTGGGATGGACCGGGAGGGGAGGCTGTGAAGCAGGAATTACAGTGGTCATCCATGGGAGTGAGTGGGTGGGAGGATGTAGGTGAGTAACAGGGAGAGGAAAGTGTAACAGAATGGCAAATAGTAGTTTAGTAGGAGCAAGAGGTGGGGAGGTAGAAATGCTCTGTCAATGGCAATGAGGAGCAAGGTTGGCTCTCATCTCCAGACTCTTGAATTGGGGTTTGGTTGAGAAAAACCACCCTCTGCAGAGAGCTCTGGGGGATGTGAGATGCACCAGGCATATCCAGGATTCATTCATTGAAGGCAAGGAAACGGAGGGAGGAGGACATTGTGTTTTGGGTGGGTTAAATTCCAAAGAGAAGAGTTTATTAGGTATTTTTATCTGTGGGTTTGGAGCTGAGTCATCATTGTGGTGTTGGCAGACAGGCAGGGATGAGTCTGGTAAGAGGGGTCAGGGAAATCCCTTAGAGTGAGAAAAGGAATGATTTCTAAAGGATCAGACCAAGAAAGAGGAACCCCAAAACAAGGACATTTAGAAGTAGCCGAAAAGATGGAATGAAAGTAAAAGTGACTTCATAGATTGCAAGGGAGAGATTTTCAAGAAGGCAGTGTTTTAGTAAAAGATAATGGTTCAGTTATCTTACAGCATTATTTAAATGTGTGTGCAGGGGCGCCTGGGTGGCCCAGTTGGTTAAGCGACTGCCTTCGGCTCAGGTTGTGATCCCGGAGATCCGGGATCGAGCCCCACATCGGGCTCCCTGCTCATCAGGAAGCCTGTTTCTCTCTCTCTCACTCCCCCTGCTTGTGTTCCCTCTCTCGCTGTGTTTCTCTCTCTCAAATAAGTAAATAAAATCTTTAAAAGAAAAAAAAATGTGTGTGCATTACATGCTATATGCCCAGAGGGGCTATAAACTCTTGAGGGGGAAGAATCTCTTTTTTTTTTTTTTTTTTTTAAGATTTTATTTATTTAACAGAGAGAAACACAGCCAGAGAGGGAACAGAAGCAGGGGGAGTGAGAGAGAGAGAAGCAGGCCTCCCGCTGAGCAGGGAGCCCGATGCAGGACTCGATCCCAGGTCTCTGGGATCATGACCCAAGCCGAAGACAGTCGCCTAACCAACTGAGCCACCCAGGCGCCCCAAGAATCTCTTTTTTTAGGATTTTATTTATTTATTTGACAGAGATCACAAGTAGGCAGAGAGGCGGGCAGAGA
>PITA01009495.1:0-24603 GCA_004023965.1 Spilogale gracilis | reverse complement strand
AGGAGGAAGCAGGGCTCCCCGTCCAGCAGAGAGCCCGATGCAGGCCTCAATCCCAGGACCCTGAGATCATGACCTGAGCCGAAGGCAGAGGCTTTAACCCACTGAGCCACCCAGGCGCCCTGAGAGGGGAGAATCTATCTTTAGTCTCCCTTCTCTGATGATTTGCATAGTAATGCATGAACAGTCTAGAGCAGGAAGGCAAATACGTAGCACTGGGGCTGTAATTTTCAGTCCTGTGGCCAGAGAGGACGTTGCTGATTGGTCCCATAGCCTCCAAGGGCTGAGCTCCAGTAGCCGCTCACCAAAGTGAGAATGTGGGGTAAAGTCCGTTTGACACGCCTGTCTTCTAGGATACTGCGACCTTGTATGTTTTATTACCTTTTTGGTTTTCATCTTTCTAAACAGTTACACCATTTTTAGCCTATTTTTGCCCTGAATTTTCTGTTTCCTTTATCATTTTTTTTTTTTTTTAAAGATTTTATTTATTTGACAGAGAGAAACACAGCTAGAGAGGGAACACAAGCAGGGGGAGTGAGAGAGGGAGAAGCAGGCCTCCTGCCGAGCAGGGAGCCCGATGTGGGGCTCGATCCCGGGTCTCCGGGATCATGACCTGAGCCGAAGGCAGTGGTTTAACCAACTGAGCCACCCAGGCGCCGCCTCCTTTATCATTTATGGAAAAGTAATATAACTAATCTCAAAAAACATAATTTTATCCACTGCTGATCAAATACTCAGAAGGGTTCCCAACCACTCGTTTTCCTCATCCAACGTTCCTTCCTCCTTAACCTCTTTTCTCCCAGACAGAAAATTGCTCTGTCGTCAGGATCCTTACTATTCTTTCAGTAGCCAAAGGTTATGAACTGGTTGAGCAAAAAGATAATTTAACTTATTAGCTTATAATAGAGGTCTTTTTTTCCAGTCGAACACTACCTTTATTTATTTTTTATTGAGCCATAATAGATTCTCTGTGGAATGCTCAGGTCTCAAGTGTTCATTTCAGTGGCTTTTTGACAGTTGATTGTATGTAACCACTGCTCAGAATGAGATACAGAACGTTTCCGTTATTCCAGAAAGTCTCCTGATGCCTGCCTTTCTGAATTGAAATTTCCATCCTTCTCTAGTAGGATTTTTCAGCTTCTACATTAGCATGATGTCGTTGTGGCTTCTTTTAGCCTTTGTATCCATTTTTTTCTTGCAGGAGACTGAAGAGCCAATTGTAGAGTGTCAGGAATGTGAAACGGAAGTTTCCCCTTCACAGACCGGGGGGTCATCAGGTGACCTGGGGGATATCAGCTCCTTCTCCTCCAAGGCATCCAGCTTGCACCGCACGTCAAGTGGGACAAGTCTGTCAGCCATGCACAGCAGCGGCAGCTCAGGGAGAGGAGCCGGACCACTCAAAGGGAAAACCAGCGGGACAGAACCCGCAGATTTTGCCTTGCCCAGCTCCCGAGGAGGCCCAGGAAAACTGAGGTGCAGACAGGGTCTCCAGAGAGAGAGCTACAGCAGGGGCAGGGTTGCTGACATTTTAGTATCGCAGGAAAAGAGGAGTCATGGGAATCCCACCCCCCCAATCCTCCAACTAGGATAGCTCAAATCCTCTTCCTCCCCTTTTGTTCTTTCCTGTTTGGTTTCGCATGGGAGGTAGGGTAGAGCTCTGTGGGAGCTAGACTTCTAAGAAAATGTAGGAAAACAGATGAGGGGACTTCAGGAATGCTGGCTTATGCTGCTGCCTTCCCCACTTTACGTAGCCTACAAGTGTTATGACTGGGAGGACAAAAAGTTTAGGGTAACGACCCCAACTTGACACATCCCTAGCTTCTTGGTAAACTCTGCAGGTGTCTAGAGCCTGAAGGAGAAGAGAAGGCAGGGCAGACGTGGGTGTGTGGTCTTTGGGGGCAGCAGTAGGAGGCTCCGTCAGGAGGGACCAGGCTTGCACAGAGGAGGGTGTCCTTTACGCGTGATCCTACACTCCCGTTCCCTGGCTGTTGGTTTTGGTGGTGGGTGTGCAGACCAGCTTCCTGCTGCCCTGCAGGGCCAGCACGTGTCGGCCTGGCATGTAGTTTAAGGGCCGTGGGGAGGCTTTGTGGAGAAAGGACCCGGTAGCAGGTGCTGTCAGACTAACCTGTCTTCATTCTCTAGTCCTAGAAAAGGGGTCAGTCAGACAGGGGCGCCAGTGTGTGAGGAGGATGGTGATGCAGGCCTTGGCATCAGACAGGGAGGGAAGGCTCCAGTCACGCCTCGTGGGCGCGGGCGAAGGGGCCGCCCGCCTTCTCGGACCACTGGAACCAGGTACCCGGGTAGTGTGAGATACGCTTAGGCTGACTTGTTCAGAAAAAAAGGGAGTAGAGAGAAGAAAGGGGAGTAGAGAGTATGCGGGGTGTCAGGAGGGACACGAGGGGTCCGCACTGACTGGGGAGTGGGCAGGGATCAGAGAGGCTACCGAGAAACCAGGCTCATGCCTGTGACGGGGTCCCCCCAAGAGTGGGCTGACAAAGGAGTGGGAAACCTGGTAGATAAGTACTTGTCTTACTTCTAACTGCCGCTTCCTATCTCTTATCTCTCTTCAGAGAAACAGCTGTTCCCGGCCCCTTGGGCATCGAGGACATTTCACCCAGCATGTCACCAGACGATAAATCCTTCACTCGCATTGTGCCCCGGGTGCCGGACTCCGCCAGGCGGGCCGACGTGGGTGCGGCTGCTTTGCGTCGAAGTGACTCTCCGGAGATTCCTTTCCAGGCTGCTGCGGGCCCTTCTGATGGCTTAGACGCCTCCTCTCCAGGGAATAGCTTCGTAGGGCTCCGTGTTGTAGCCAAGTGGTCGTCCAACGGCTACTTTTACTCTGGGAAAATCACTCGTGATGTCGGAGCTGGGAAGTATAAATTGCTCTTTGATGATGGATACGAGTGTGATGTTTTGGGCAAAGACATTCTGCTGTGTGACCCCATCCCGCTGGATACGGAGGTGACAGCCCTCTCCGAGGATGAGTACTTCAGTGCAGGTAATAAAGCGGGTGGAGTCCGTAAGAGGTGTGCCGGGCCGGGGCGTCCTCTCTCCAGTCCATCAGTCCCCAAGAGCACATGCTCCGGCCCGACTGCTGTGCGGGGCCTCCAGAGTTCGAAATTCCAGTCCCACTACGCTGGTTACTTTTGCGCTGGCTTTTTTGTTTTCCTTTGTTGCTTATTTGTGAATGAACTTACTTTGATGTAATACTTACAGAAACTATACAGGGTCACGCAAAGTACAGTTACTGGGATAGTGTAGAGAGTTGCTGTCCACCCGTCAGCCAGCTTCCCAGCTTTCCCTGTTGTTAACATCTTCAGTAGCATGGTACACTTGTCAGAACTGAGAAACCAACCTTGACTCCCCTACTAACTAAATTCCAGACTTTATTTGGATTTCACCAGGTTTTGTATGTTCCTTTTTGTTCCAGGATCCAGTTCATCAGCCCTCATGAGTCCTTCGATCTCCTTTGATCTGTGACAGTTTCTGAGGGTTTTTTTTGTGTGTGTGTGGGTTTTTTTTGTGACCTTGACAGTTTTGAGGGGTCTACTGGTTAAGTATTTTGTAGAAGGTCCCTCAGTTTGGGCTTGTCTCGTGTTTTGTTTGCTTAGAGCGTTAAGGGATTTGGAAAGTGCTCTGGAGGTGAAGTGCCCTTCTTCCATCGCAGGGGGGTGAGCCCGTGACATCCGCACAACATCATCGGTCTCATTCGTCTTTATCCCTTGGTTACAGTGTCTGCCATTCTGCCCACTGTGAAGTTAGGGTTTTCCCTTTCAGCACCGAGACTTACGTGTATGCCCACCTTGCTGGGAAGCTGGCCGGTGAGGGTGGCGGGTGCATTGAAATGTTCTTACTTAGGAAGAAGGCATTGAAACTGTGTTCTCGTGCCTGCATACCTGCCATTTACGTCTGGTTTGAAACGTGGTATTTTTTTTGATGTAGCTATTTCCCTATAATCGTGATGATGAGAGATTTGTCTTTGTTAGGACAGTTTCATGTGCCAGTTCTTTGAATATATTGCCTCTTTTCTGTGAGCTAATTTGGACGTAAATGTTTGTGTTGAGTTTTGTCATTTAAAAACATCGTTTCTGGAGATTGTTTGGAGCGTGGGCTGGAATATAACGGGCGACAGTGCCTGTGCTGAAGTCTCCGCAGGCCTTCTTGCGATGCAGACTTGAGTCCTCGTTGTTTGCCCCTTGATTTCATTGTTCAGCTTCACCTTCTAGCTCTGGATGACGCTTAGCTCTGTCAGGCATCAGTTAGTAGCACGTGGATTTAGGTTTTTTATGATCTGTGACTTACGTAGTTTATATCAAATGTATTCATTCTTCTTTTTCAGATGTAAAGCGTATCTTGGAGGTCCTCTTAAGGCAGAGAGACTGTCTGTATCCAGGATGAATCAATGGCATCAAGGGGAGGGGTGTCTGTCTCATTTATTGAGGCTGTCTACTAATGTCAGTGTCAGACTGCTTTTAGTTCTAGTAACTCTTCATCAGTGTGAAGTATATTTTTGCTTTGGGCTTGTCCTTTTGAAGGGGCTTTTTGTGATTTAAGTTTTCTGATAGAGATTTAAGCTAGGAGATGAAGAAGCAAGGAGAAAGGGAATGATTGTGTGGCGTAGATAAAGACAGGACCAAGGCTTGCTTTCATGTCTGTATTTCTTTCCTTGGTAGCATATGCTCTGGGCTTCTTTTAGCCTTCATTCAAACACAGGTTAATAGGGGAAAACAATGGGACCCTTATAAAAGGTGTTCATGATAATGCCTTGTTTTTATCATACATGAGGGTGTGTGTGTATACACATACGTATGTTGCACGTGTGTGTAAATTGTTTGATAGGTAGAGGGAACTTCTCATAACTTTGGGAATGGGTTTTACCCAAGATCACACTGCTTAGTGGTGGCAGAATTAGACCTAGGCTCAGGTGTCCTAAATTGTAGCCCTCATCCCTTTTATACTCCACATTGTGTTCCTTCTGACCTAGAGGCCTTACTTTTAGGTTCTGAATCAGAGCAAGAAATAGGTGGACGGAAAATCAGGCAGGAGAGGCAGAATTTATTTTTTTCTTTCTTTACTCTGTATCTCTGTTTTGATTTAGCCGCACAGACACGGGCTCTCTGTTAGAGTGATGTCATCTTTCACTGCAACGTAAGTCAAGAATTAGCTCTCAGCCTCCAAAGAAACCAAGAAGGGAAGGTTTATTAGTAAGTTACAATGGGATTGTTAAGAAAGGACATGTCGTTTCACTTCAAAAAAGAATTGAACTGCTAACAACTCAAAACAGCTGGCCTTAGGAACTTTATAACCGAAGGGTTCCTTCTGTCGAGAAACTTTCCATGTCCCAGTCCCAGCGAGTAGCTCCATACCTCCTCAGTGGTGCTGGCGGCTGGGATGACAGCTAGAATTACTGCTCACTGCTGGATCTCTTAACGCCCTGGCCGAGCGTGCTGTGCAAAGCCTCTGTGAGCGGAGGCCGACAACCTAAAACAACAGCAGGCCGCTCTTCTGTTGTTCCCACTCAGGGGTGGTGAAAGGGCACCGGAAGGAGTCCGGAGAGCTGTACTACAGCATTGAAAAAGAAGGCCAGAGGAAGTGGTACAAGCGAATGGCCGTCATCCTGTCCTTGGAGCAAGGAAACAGGCTGAGGGAACAGTATGGCCTCGGCCCGTACGAGGCAGTAACGCCCCTCACCAAGGCGGCAGATATCAGCTTGGGTAAGACCTCCGCTGCCTGAGAAACCACCCCCTGGGCCCCTGCTCTGCTCGGTGGAAGCATGCTCCCCCGAGTCTTACTGTTCCTGCGCTGTGTGAGAGGCTGACAGGCTGCCATTTTCCGGAGCCGCTGCCTAGCTCTCTTTCCTTCCTGGGATCCCAGTAAATCTGATTCTTCTGGCCTCCCCGGTTCTGCGGGCAGCCAGGGCGTATCTCAGTCGTGCCTGAGACCAAAACAGAAAGGATGGTGGCTTGGAAGGAGGTGGAGGAAAGGGTGCGGTGATCTCTAAGTCAGCTGTGCCCAGCTTCTTGGAGGCCAGGGCCTCAGACCATGCGAGGCCACCAACCTTTGGCTTATCGTGTCCTAGACAATTTGGTGGAAGGGAAGCGGAAACGGCGCAGCAACATCGGCTCCCCGGCCACGCCTACGGCCTCCAGCAGCAGCAGCACCACCCCTACCCGCAAGACCGCAGAAAGCCCTCGCGCCTCCTCCGGAGTGCCCTCGGGCAAAAGAAAACTGATTGCTTCTGAAGAGGAACGGTCCCCTGCCAAGCGAGGCCGGAAGTCTGCCACTGTGAAACCTGGTGAGTGCCCCCTTGTGCCTCATCCTCCCTCGGCCCGCTGTGGGATGCAGGGCCGGCTGCTGGAGAGGGGGAGCCTGCTGAGCAGCGACGGCTCCTGTGTCCTGGCTGCAAAGCTGGGGCCCCACACAAGCCCCAGGTCGTACTCTGCTCGCTGCATCCCCCTTTACACACCTCCCAGCAGAGGCCAGGAGAGGCAGATGGGACAGGAAGTCTTGATTGGAAACATTCATTGACTTCTGTGCGGTTCTAAGGTGGAAAGAAGTACTGGAATATTTTTTTTTAAGATTTTATTTATTTTTATTTGAGAGAGCGAGCACGCTTGCATGAGAGGGGAGAAGGTCAGAGGGAGGAAACAGGCTCCCCACGGAGCTTGGAGCCCGATGTGGGACTCGATCCCCGGACTCCGGGATCATGACCTGAGCCGAAGGCAGTCGCTGAACCAACTGAGCAACCCAGGGGCCACCAGAAGTACTGAATTTTAAGCAAATTCAAAATAGGTGAAATTGGTCTTACATGTTCCTATACCTGGCACCGTCTTCTGCCTCAGGAAGCTCGGCCTACCCCTCTCTTGCACTCGGGGTCCTCTGGCCCTCCCAGCCTTCCTCACTCTGCATCTCCCTTCCTCGTACTGTTCCCAGACGACTGCTTTCCTGTCCCTCATGCTTCATATTAACAGGAATTTATCTGTCTTTGTTTACAGAGTCTCTGCTGTGATCTTTCACAGCCGTTGGGGCTCTAGAGACTCGGGGCACAGTCCTCCGTGTCTGCGCTGAGGGAGCCTTCTCAGTCCAGCACACTGAAGGACTTCATTGGTTGTTACACTGTCCGTTGTCCTGGCACCAGAACTGCTTTTGTTCCCTGTGTATTTGGGTTATGTCTTCCCCTTATTTATCTCACACTTGTCTCGCGTTCCACTTATGTGAGGCATGGGACTGCTTTACACACACTACCTCAGAGAATCCCCATGAGGTATAGATATTAGACTTCATTTTCCAGTTGAAGAATCTGCGGCACAGCACAGTGGGCTCACTTTCCCACGTGACCTGGTGACCCAGAATTCATACTCAGGCCGCTTGACTTTGAAGTCCAGGCTTATACATACTACTTCAGACTGTTCTCCTCCTGCTGGTTTTGTTTCAGGGAGGCATGACCTGTCTGTCATCTTAGCCTCCTAATGAGGCTAGGATTCCGCTTCTCCAAATCAGGTATTTGTTTTCCTTTTGAGGACTTATTGGGGCACTCGTAGCATGGGTGTTCTGGGAGTCCTGGGCTGGCTTGGTGGCGCTCCAGTGACATGTACGAGCACGTCCCGAGAATTCTGTGCACCGTTCTGGTGAGGGTCAGGGAGAGGAGGGGAGTATCTGCCAGGGACATTTCTTGGTAATAAAAAAGCTGGGCTTTTTGTTGTCCGTTTCTAAGGGCTGTTTCAAAATATCACATATCTTGGGGAGTTCTGAGCACCGGGCAGAGAAATTGGGCTGATTTCCAAATGTTTTTTCATTTATACCTAAGCTTTTTTTATATTAGAACCACCACTTTCTTCAAATGCTCTCAGAAGTATTTGAGTTTGGCTGTATAGAAACAATACTCGTTGATTTTCTTTTATGAAAATAATGTATACATCATCGTGACTGTAACATTTAAATGCATCACATTTCTCTGCACTGTAAATTGGGTGCTAGGTTATTGGTCATAGGAATGGTCTTTGGTCAGTAGCTCCAGAAAGTTGGTCAGGACCTTGCCCGCCTGTGCTCTTGCGCCCAGGCAGTGGTCTGCAGCCTTCTAGTAACTGTGCTCTGCCCTTTGCAGGTGCGGTGGGGGCGGGGGAGTTCGTGAGCCCCTGTGAGAGTGGAGACAACACGGGTGAGCCCCCAGCCCTGGAAGAGCAGAGAGGGCCCTTGCCCCTCAACAAGACCTTGTTTCTGGGATACGCTTTTCTTCTCACCATGGCCACAACCAGTGACAAGTTGGCCAGCCGCTCCAAACTGCCGGATGCTCCTACGGGAAGCAGTGAGGAAGAGGAGGGTAAGTCCTTAGGAAGCCCAGGGGGCTTGGCACTTGGGCACTTTCTTCCTTTCCATTCACTTTATGAGCCTGTAAAGGAGGCAGTGCAGGTGGCATCTTGGTCACGGAAAGTTAACGAGCCCTGGCTTCTTGATTTATAGACTGTTTCCACAAAACTCCTCTTTGTGGCTCCTCAAAAGAGCCCTGTGAGGGAGATGGGAGATTGATCTTACCGTCTGCTTTACAGATGAGGAAACAAGCTTGGAGAGGTCAAATAATTGCTTTTTGTCTGCAGTAATGGTAGACTTGGGGCAGAACCCCCTGTTCATTTTATCCCACCGTCATCCAGATCTGTCAAGTTTCTGAATGCCTTGCTGCTTTCCCATCTGTGTGCTAGGAGCAACTGCTCGAGAAAACCCACGTGGGGGCTGAAGTTCAGTCTCTTGAGATTGGAGTGTAAGACTGAGAATCTGGGGTGCCCAGGGCCCCGGGGTGATTACAGAGAAACAGCTTCTAAGCCTATGCAACTCTTTCACCTCTCTTCATCCTTAAACTGCATCTGTATATTGCATTTCTGCATTCTCTGTTACATAGGGTTTGAGTGAAGGCTGCAGCGGGGAGAGATAAAAATTGTTTCAACTGTCTAGAGTGTGTGATCTAGGAGAGAAAATGGGCAAATAGGAACGTATACTCTACAGGTGACTCACAGCAGCATCCAGATGTTTCTGTGAAAGCTAAAGGTCCAGATGGGATGAAGTTCTGCGGGTTAGAGTTGAATCTTGAAAGAGGAAATCAGATTGGTGAACATGCTTATAAAATAGCGCTGCAGATCTGTGATGGTTGGCATTTCAGGCGTGTGGATGACTCTGCGGACTAAGCAAAACTCTATCTCACCAACCAAAGCCGCGAGGAGCGCTGCACAGGGACGTGGGAAGGGTTGTCAGGGAGTCGCAGTGAGGGTTTGTGCTATTCGGAAGTGCATAAACAGTCACTGGTAGAGCGGCTCTAGGGTACGGGAGCAGGTGCGGCATGTGTGGAGTCTCGAGGTTAAGTGTGCACCCAGGCTTTTTTGTCAGACAGAACTGAGATAGGCACAGGTATCATGGGAGAGCTGAAGAGTCGCCTACAAAGTATAGTTTTACTTTGATCATGAGTCCCTTGAGGATCGGGTGAGATGTGTTGTGGCCTTGTTTTCCTAGTGCTGCGGGACTCTGGGCCTTCCTTACTCTCCAGCACCCTAGCCCTTCCATAGACCAGGGCTTCATGAGGCCGTTCTGTAGACGTTTTATTTACGGTCAGGCTTCAGTATGAGATGCAGACTGTTCAGTTCCTTGAAAATCTGTGACCCTGTGTGAGAGTAATAAACTCAGCTCATAAAAAGTCCCTTCCTTACTGATACAGCAAATGTTTTTAATCCCAACCTTGTAATCAAAAGTGAGGGGAGGTAGGCCTTGCCTAAATGATGAGGAAATTGGACATTTTTAAAGAGAGATTTCTAGGTTTTTTCTTTTTCTTATTCCTCCTTCCTCCTCCTCCTCCTTCTTTTCTTCAAGATTTTATTTATTTGATGAGAATGCACAAGAAGGGGAAGCAGCAGGCAGAGGGAGAGGTAGGGCTAAGCGTGGAGCCTGATGCAGGGCTCAATCCCAGGACTTGGGGATCATGACCTGGGCCCAAGGCAGACGCTTAATTGATTGAGCCACCCAGGTGCCTGATTTGCAGGTTTCTTGTAGAAAATGTGGTTATAGTGAACATGTCTGTTTTATGTTGCTCCTTTATCATTGGATTATTGCCCAACAGTACCAAAGTCCTTGATAGTTTCGGCATGTTGAAGGTCCTTCAATCTCAAAAAGCCTGAAGACGTTTGTACTGAAACAGTCTTGTAACATTGCTAACAGTTTTAAAGAAACCTTGTGGTATGACTTGTAGTAGACAGATGGGGATCTCTTAGATGCTACTTCAGATCAGGAGCTCATACAACATTTGAATTCATGTAATGAGACCTATTTATTAATGAATTAAGAATATGGCACCTAAGATATTGTTGGGAGGGACCCCATCAGGGACCCATCGGCCCCAGGGGATTTTACTCTAGAGTTGAGTTCATTTAGTACCTTTGTCCTTTAGATGATGGAATTAAAAACCCGTTCATTTTAGCCTCTGGTGGGGCAGGGCCACTCATAAGTTGCAAATAAAGAAAATTAAATCCAAAATGAAAAAAAGTAGAGGCATAGACTACTACTGCCTAGGTGGGATGATATTTGATTATACAGATGCAAGGAAATATAATTGGGGATTAAAATCTAAATAGGTCAGGGCTAGAAACAGACCTGGATTAAGCAGACATAACCTAGAAGTCTTGGGAAAAAGAAAGGACCACACGAGACCTTGGCAATGACTCCACAGGAGAGGGTTGGTACTGAAAATGGTGATGAGGTATATTGAGGTAGATCACCAGGATGTGGTGACAAGCCTGAGAAATAGTCCTGCTATATTCTGAGTTGTTTACAGCCATTTAGAGTTTCCTGTATGAGCTCTCATTTTAAGAGGAACATGGAGAATGCCTGGTCAAGAAAAGAGCACTGGAGGTGAATGGGCTGGCCAGTCACACTTACCGGAGGTGCGGAGGCCTGAGCGTGGGGCCGCGCCAGCGCCAGCAGGCGGGGGGCATCACAGGGCTGGCCTCTGCAGGCGCTGCGCTGTTGGCGTGTACCCCTGGGCATGAGGGCGATGGGGAGCGGTCCTGGCTCTGAACGCTTAACGAATTTGGTTGGGTTTTTTTATTTGTGATAAGTTCATTAGAACTTAATTTCTCCGAAATCCTAATTAACTGAAATCTCTAATGTCTTGCTTTTTTCTTTTCTTTTTTTAATGTGTTATTTATATATGAGAGGAGCAGATATTTGGTCAAAAGAAGCAATTTCTAATTGCCTAGGGTCATTACAGCTTCAGCCTCATCTCTCATAACTTCTACTTCACCCTCAAGACTGTAATGCAGTCATTGATGCTCAGTGTCCTGAGGTACTTCAAGATCATCAAAGGTAGATAGTTTTCAATAAAAAGGTTGGAATAGGATTTTTCTGGCTAACCTTCACTTAAGCAGTTACATTTTAGAAACCCTGCTTTCTTTGAGCATTCTGGTTTATCAAAGTTTTATTCGTGTATAGGGGGTAAAAAAATGCTGATGAAGGGGGAATTTGAAGGCTTTGTTAGAAAAAGTGCTAATCAGCTCTTCGTCTCCACAAGCAGGCAGAGTTAGAGGAAATGGGTTTAGTTTGCAGGAGAGATTGAGGGTAGACATAAAGGACAGTTTCCTGATGGTAAGGGTTACTCAAATTGGAATACCTCACCATGGGAACTGGGTGTGTATCCATCCCTGTTAACAGTCCCATGACTCAGTACAGAAACCTTTGATGTTTATCGCTCTAGGACTTACCCCTTTTCTCATCTTCCCTACCCCTTCTGCTCTTCTCCCTTCTTTTGGCAGTATTTTGTAGTCCTCATGAGAGAGGAGCTTCTGACCCATGGGAAAAGTCCTTGCTCTGTCCGTCTTTGGGATATAGTGCTATGGAGGTAGCGGGGGGGAGAGTGTAAAAGGAGGCAGGAAGAAGCAGTCTTAAAGAAGTGAATAAGAAACCAACTTGTAATTATGATCTTGGTTGTCTTTTTTTTTTTTTTTAAATAGAATTTTTAGAAATTCCTCCTTTCAACAAGCAGTATACAGAATCCCAGCTTCGAGCAGGAGCTGGCTATATTCTTGAAGACTTCAATGAAGCCCAGGTGAGAGGAGTTCCTTTGTGTCGCTTCCCAGAGGGGCAGGGAAGAGAAGAACGTGAGGGGAGGGGATGGGGAGGTGTACTTGGAGGTACACCAAGTAGACAGTTCGGGAAACTGGAAAACTGCTACAAGGTTTTGTATGAAATAGAACTTTCACTTGTATATAAGGAGAAGTTCGAGCCCTTATTTGTTAAAAGGCTGCGGTTCTGTAACACAAGCAGCTTAAGATCTGTGTTTCACAGAAATCCCCATCACAGTGTTGCTGATTCTCAGCCTAGAAGTTTGAACACCTGGGATTGGGTTGTCCCTTGAGGGTTTAGGCCCCAGAAAAACCCTCCGGCGAGGCAAAGGAGCGTATCTAGGGCTGTCACTTTTCGCCTTTCATTGAGAACGGAAGCGTTGGGCGGAAGGATAGGCTGGGGTAGTGTTTGGAAGTGTTCACATCTGTTCTCTGCACTTCGGGGCAGCTCTGCCGGGGCTTTCTGTAGAAGTGACCAGCCCCACTGGTCCTGTCCCTCTTCTTCCAGTGTAACACAGCCTACCAGTGTCTCCTAATTGCGGATCAGCACTGTCGAACCCGGAAGTACTTCCTGTGCCTTGCCAGTGGGATTCCTTGTGTGTCTCATGTCTGGGTCCATGACAGCTGCCATGCCAACCAGCTCCAGAATTACCGTAATTATTTGCTGCCTGCCGGGTACAGCCTTGAGGAGCAAAGAATTCTGGATTGGTGAGTATTTGAGAGCCCATCTAGGATGGGTAGGCAGGAAGACAGCAAGATTCTGGAGGGGGAGAATCGAGGTTAGAGAGTATTTGTAGAAACTAGAATCATCATAGGATAAATGAGAGAATTGGAGTGAGTTCATTTCAGCAGTTCAGTTTCTCTCTCTGAGGTATCTTAGCTAAGGACCTTTTGAAAATGTGTGAGGATTTCCATGTAGGTCCAGTATTCTTGATCTCTAAGGTTAGGGGACTAAGTTTTAAGCAGGGCATTTTACTCTCAGCCCCAGGACGGGCCTGTGCAGAAGAAGGGCTGAATTAGAAGGCCTGGATCCCAGAGAATATACATAGTTCACAGGAGAGCTGGGGAGTGGTGCCCTAACGGAGGGCTTTGGAAAACACTGACCTTGGCAGAAGGACTGTTGGATGTAATTGGTCATGCTAAAGTCTCTTCCAATTCCAAGATGCTGTCTCCGACTCCTTCGTAGGCAACCCCGCGAAAACCCTTTCCACAATCTGAAGGTACTCCTGGTGTCAGACCAACAGCAGAACTTCCTGGAGCTCTGGTCTGAGATCCTCATGACTGGGGGGGCAGCCTCCGTGAAGCAGCACCATTCAAGTGCCCATAACAAAGGTACCTGCAGCGTGGGTGGGGTGGTAGCATTGCGGGGGCGGCCTCGACCTTCCGCTCGGCCCCGCTGACCTTACCCGTTTCTAGGAGCAGAAAGGTGCCACCTTCCGGATATGGGCCACTAGGAGGGAGTGAGGCTCTGGGTTGTGATGCTTCTGCTGGTGTCTAGTGGTGTGATGATAAACATGCCTCTGAGGTTAGCATATAGTAATGATAACTTTTCACTTGGGGTTGCGATCAGTAACCCTGATTGACATAAAAGGCTTGAGTTAGGGCACAGTGCGACTGACTGGCTAGGAAGCATGTCTTTTTCCGTGGAAGGCTAAAGCGAGTCTCCTCTCCTCCCTCCCCTCCGCCCGCTTCCTGCAGATATTGCATTAGGGGTATTTGACGTGGTGGTGACGGACCCCTCGTGCCCGGCCTCGGTGCTGAAGTGCGCGGAAGCGTTGCAGCTGCCCGTGGTGTCACAGGAGTGGGTGATCCAGTGCCTGATCGTTGGGGACAGAATTGGATTCAAGCAGCATCCCAAATATAAACATGATTACGTTTCTCGCTGAGGATACTTGGTCTTACTGATCTTATTCCCTGCCGTTGTGGAGATTGTGTTTTAACCAGGTTTTAAATGTGTCTTGTGTGTAACTGGATTCCTTGCATGGATCTTGTATATAGTTTTATTTGCTGGACTTTTATGATAAAATAAATGTTGAATCTCTTTGGTTGTAGTAACTGGGATTTCTTCATCCATTTATTTGAACTTAATTGCAGAACAAAAAGCAAGACAAAATAGTACCTTCTCTGCGGTTTTCAATAGCAGGAGGACTGCTAGCCAAGGTAAATAACAAGAAGGGAATTTTAAAATTTTCTGTGACATCTTTGTCAAAAGATTACCCTGGGCTGTCTTGAAATTTGACTTCCCAAAACCTGATTTTGCGGTAGGCCCAGATCAGTAGATGTAGCAAAAGTTGAATGGAATTGGGCACTTCCTGGCAATTAAAAAAAAATCTTTTTAGAGCTGAGCTCACTGACAGCTGTCTGTGGGGCACTGTACTCTGAGAACTGGGAAGGAAAAAGCACCAACTGCCGTGTAAGGGCAGTGACTGTACGCCTGGTGGGATGCTGTAAGGGTGAACCCGAGACACGCAGGGACGCCACCTGGAAGTGTTAGCAGCTCTGGCTGGAGGTCCAGTTTTACAACTGTTACTGCTGTCATGGTTACTAGAAGCCACTCTTCCCCTGCCCCTAGCAGCATCCCTGGTGAGTCCTCTCTAAAGCAGGAGTTAAAAAGTTTTTCCTGCCAATTAGTAAATATTTGAGGCTTTCTGGACCATTTGATGTGTCACAAATACCTCTGCCATGGTAGCATGAAAGCAGCCGCAGACAACAGGAAACGAGTTCGGCTGGGTTCCAGTAAAACTTCATTTATAAACACAGGTGGTGGGCCACTCGCGGGCTTCTCCGCAGACAGCAGGGGAAGGCGGCACTTTCAGCAAGCAAGTGCAGGAAACAGGATGCAGTGATGGTAGAGGAATATTGTCACAGAGATAGGGACCAGAATCACTGGCTGCAGACTGAGGCCGGAATGCTGCATTCTTTGAGTATAGATGGAGTTGTTCAATAAACATTTATTTTGGTTCACACCAATATGAACATTAATAATTACAGTAATGGTTGGGTCCAGTTAGGGGAACCTTAACTCCTGTGGTTCTTTCAAGAGGGGATAATTAGACTCACAGTTTTCAATATCTACAATCTAAGAATTTGACCTCAGGCTTTATCTTCAGGACTCCTTTTCGTCGTTGAAATAGTAATAAACACATTGTCAATAGCTAGAATCACCCTTTTCCCAGTCTGACGTAACTTGAAGTTCTTACTGCTGTCTCTTGCAGCTTGAACGGTACCTAGGTGCACAGTAGGTGCTCAGCAAGTGGAGGTGCCCGCGGCTGCTCTCCGCGCAGTAGATCTCGCAGGTCAGCTCAGGGCGAGCTGGCGCCACCTGTTGGCCACGGTGGGTGAGTGAAGAAGCCCCGAAGGTGGGGTAGACCGGTCCCCACGGGAAGGATCTGTCCCCACGACTGTTCAACAGTAGTAGCTTCCAGGAGGAGAAGGTAGGGCCCTTAGTCACTGCAGGCATTGGTGGAGAGGCTGGAGAGTGGGATGCTTTGAATCTTCCGTCACAGATTTGGGAACATGGTGAGACACTGTTGGCTTGTGAACCAGGTATTTTCACATCCCGAAACTATAAAAGAAAGAGAGCCTCATCAAATATGCTTTCCCAAGATTTTCTTCAAAGAAAGAGGAATCAGGGCAGCCTATGATCTACCTAATGTCATCTTCTAAAACGCTTAACACGTCTTGGACTCTTACGCTTAAAATCACTTAGGAAAAAATCTGCTGGAGGACGTTTGAGAGAGAGAGAAAAAGGAGAACCATAAAGTGCTTTTTAGAAACAGGAGACACCTCTGAGAAAAGCCAACCACCACTGAATCTATTGGATTAAAAAGCTTTGGATTAGACGGGGCAGTCACCTTCCCAGGCACGGAAGCTGGGGTCAGGGAGGCAGGGCGCCTGACACTGCGGAGCTGGCTCATGTCAGAACTGGGAACCAGCCACAGCCTCTCTGCCTCCCAGTTCTTCCTTCCAGCCCAGCTGAGAACTAAAAACCATCTCAGCATCAGGAGGTTTAGTATTTCACTATGACGACAGAAAATTAATAAAGATGATCAGCCCTTTATCTCTGAGCCTTAGTTTCCTTGTTTATAAAATGAGGCCATTTGGACGAGACGGTGGCTGATGTCTCCCAGCTCTGGAATTACAGCTTACTACAAAGCCGCCCACACGGAGTCCGCAGACCCCCGAGGCTCGTTCCGTACCTGCCCAGAGTTCCGCCGGCCTGAGTATAATATTTGTTATAATCTAGTCGTAGGAGTAGTTGAGCCAAATCTGAGTTGATCTGATGGTTCCGAACACTGGAGAGAATCTTGAATAGCAGTGAAGACTGGCGGCTAAAGCCCTGCAGAGAGAAGGACCCGGGCTGTCATTCCTCAGGCTCGCCAGCTGTCCCGTGTGCAGTGAGGGGAGGGGGCAGCTCCTTGGAAAGTCCTGCTCAAAGTTCTACAGCACCGGCTGGCCTTCCCGTGGCCTCGCTATTCTCTCAGCTCCTAAAAGGTCTCAGGACCGAGTCCACAGATCGCATGACTTTCTGTGGAAGAACACTCCCATTCTCAGTAGGAAGCTAGCATCCGCTTTCAAATTAATATATTCTGTCGTACACTGGGGCCGGAGAGAGCCTGCATGCTTTTGTTGGGATCCGGTAATTACGATCTCAGCGAAACGGAGTTCGCGCAAGGAAGGAAGGAGGTTGGATAGGAGAATGTGAGAACAAAGTGCATGTTTGTGGGCTGAAGAGACTATTCACAGCTGAACTATTTTTGAATGCTGAGATGGCTCGTAATTATCTGCTTCAAAATGAACTGATAGCAACATTTTCATCTTTGTATCTTGTTATTTCTGTGTGTATGTATGTATTGGGGGAAATGCTTTACTGACTCAGAGGGAAAGCTGGTGATTCCGCACTGGCCAAACATCCTCTAGCCTTTGGACTCACTCACCTTCACCAGGATGCTCAGCTGGGCGGCCCCGCGTTCATCCAGCGGGCCCAGGTTCTGACTGACGAGCGAGCAGAAGCCGTGACAGAGATCGAGGATTTCGTTCAGGCAGTGAAACACCTACCCAGGAAACAGTTGGTATTAGGAAAAGAAGATAACGTATGACGTGAACGATTTGGGAAAGCAGTCTAAGTAAGAGCTACCTTATTACTGTTCTTCGGCCTCAAAAGAGACGATGTCACCTGTCAGCCCTGCTGTCCCCTCAAAATGCAACGAGTGTAAACCAAACTCTTCCCTTCCTGGCAAAAATGTTCTCGCTCTCCTCGTTACCCCGGCACGAAGCTGCCCTTGTAGTCACGGGACACTGGTCCTCGTCTCTTGGACCCACCAAGTGTGCTCCTGCCCTGAGCTTTGCTGTCGGTCCCTCTGCCCAGGATCCTCTCCTTCGTGCCACCTCACGTCCTACCTTCTCCGTGAAGCGCGCCTTTCCCCGTGTAGCCTTTAGTGACCCCCTGCTGCTCTCTATTGTCTGTACTGTTCTCCTGGCTTCTGTTCAGGCCCCCTGTGCCGTTACTGCTCTGTGTGTGTGTGTGTGCGTTTCTCCAACTAGATTGTGAGCTCCTTATGGGCACAGCCATGACTTATACCTCTCTGTATCCCCAGTGCCTTGCATACAGTAAGCACTCAATAAATATTTAATGGTGACCACTGCTCTCATCTTCTGCTTTTCCCAAGGATGCACTCATGCCATTCATTCGAGGACAGTCTGCCTGTCACAACGGCTCTGGTGCTGTCACTTCACGGGAAGAGCCCTTGGGAGTAGCATCTGTGTAACCCTCTTTAGTGCAGCAAAAATAGCTTCAAATAGGAACCAAAGAGAAGTCTGTAGTGTTTGTGTTGTGGGAGAACAGGGGGAACAGCTGGCTGACACCAGAGAGGAAGGGTAACCTACGTGACGTGTATAATCAGAGAACCGACGAGCGGTCATTTCCACCTTCCTGCTTTCTGAGCCGGAACTGGCAGGCACGTGTGAGCTTCAAAAAACACGGGGCCAGGGTTTCACTCCAGAGATTCTAATTCAAGTGTTCAGGGTCCCGGAGTTTTTAAAGCTTCCAGGTGATTGCTATGTGTACCCAAGGTTGAGAACAACAGTCCTGAAGGAGACGTGCATACACACAGATACACAAGTCACACACATACCCCCCCAGAGACGGAGACGACTACCCTCGGCTGTGAGAACAACTTGCAACCGGCCGATCCTGACCCAAAAGATCCCTAAGTAAGTATTATATATGCTTCCCTTAGTCTTTCTGTGGTGTCAGGAAGGTTTTTTTGTTTGTTTGTTTTTTAAAGATTTTATTTATTTGACAGAAACAGCCAGAGAGGGAACACAAGCAGGGGGAGTGAGAGAGGGAGAAGCAGGCTTCCCGCCGAGCAAGCAGCCCAATGTGGGACTCGATCCCGGGTCTCCAGGACCATGACCTGAGCCGAAGGCAGTCGCCCAACCAACTGAGCCGCCCAGGCGCCCCTAGAAAGGTTTTTTAAATGAAATGCTTCCCTTTGAGGGTTCAGCACATACTCTTTCTTCTGTAGCTGCTCACCACATCCCTAGGATACAATATTTCAGAAATTCAAAGACATTTTAAGTTCCTTTTTAACATTTTAGTTTTGCTTTAAGTTGTTAAAAAGGTCTGCAAATGGAGATTCAACAATTGTCTAACGATAGCTCCGTATCCTGGCAACTCAGGATCTAAGGTGACAGGCCAAAGAAGCAGTCTGAGGAATCAGAGCAACATCCCTACTTACAGGTTTCAACAAGATGAAGGACTGAGCCAGCAAATTGCTAAGGAAGTGGTCGTGAGCCAGTCGGATGCTTTCAAAGTCGCGGGTGGAGTTGATCTGATGCAGCAGCTGCGAGAACTGAGACTCCAGCACGTCTACCTGGGGGGCAGTGACACGGATCCGCTCAGCACCCAGCACGTTCTGAGCACTCGAGGACATTAAGATGCCGGACAGTATGGAAAGAAATCCTCCCTCCTATTCAAACCACTTTAAAGCTGACTACAGAGCCCCTTATGTCGCTTAGCCTTGTAGAAGTCACCTAATGCCTGAGGACCTCCGAAGTTCTGGCAGATCCCCGCCCCGTGCCCCTCCCCAGCCCCCAACCGACACTCCAGCCAGCTCTAAACAGGAGGGTCAGATCAACGATTAAGTAACTGCATTGCTGACGAGAACCCTAGACTCCTCGTTTTCCTCCTTCCACTTAGCCCCACTTTCCTCCAAAACGCCGTCAAGAAAGCCCACCTGGTGGTAAAATCCGCGCTTTGCCTCGGCCCCCGGCATCCCATCCAGCGCGGGGCTGCCAGCCGCCTTCCGGGAACCCCGCCCACCTCCCGGACTCCCCCGTGCCCTTCCGGCGCTCAGCCCTGGGCCCGGACCTGGAGGTAGTACTGAAGATTATCCACCAGGAAGGCCATGTGGTTTCTCAGGCGCCACTTGACGGCGTCCGTCTGGTTGGACTTGAGGTGCTTGCGCTGCATCTGCACGGCCCAGCAGTGCTGCAGCTCGGCCTGCACCCGGCGCACGCTCAGCAGGTACTTGAAGACGACATTGTACCTAGGACGGAACCGGCAGGCTCTTCCGGAGTGAACCTTTACTGCCCTCCTCACCGCCCGACGGACCCTAGCGCTCTGTGCCTGCCCGCCGTCCCCCGAGAGGCGGGCAGGCAAGGGGGACGGCCAGGGCTGTGGCTGACGACCCGTGGCTCACGTCAACGGTGGAATGCTGCACAGCTGTCAAAATGAACGTGCTTTAGCTGCACAACCCAAGAGGACCCCTAGCAGCAGGATTCGGGATTAGAGCCTTATAGACTTGCTCCGTAATGCCTAGAACAATCGGTTAGACAAGGAAATACTTTAAGGAATATACATAATATATATATATGTTGTAAAACTAAATATTAAAAGGACAGAAAGAAAACATGACTGTGGGAAGGGGTGACCTTGGGCTGGGGTAGCCCAGGGAGAGAGACTGGGAAAGACCGTTACTGTCGGTGTTCCAGTTTCTGTGCTGGGAAGTGCTTCTATGGCGAATGCGGAAGAAGGAAGGAGGGTCTTGCGTGGCCCAATAAGAAAATGTGTGAGGAAACAAGGATTTCCGTTAATCTGATTTTCTGTCCCAAAGAAGAGAGGACGGAATCACGGGCTCCCTAACTCCTGCCTCGCGGCAAGCTCCGGCTAGCTGCCTCTGCTGAGCCCCACGCTGAGAACGCACATGGGAGGAACAGCTGATGCCTAGTGGAACTGGATATATATACTTGCTCGTAGGCAGACTTGCAGAAACCAATCTGATTTGGTTTTTAAAATCTATTTCTAATGGAACATAGTAAAAATAGTACACTTGTTTGGATTCTGATTTGAACAAGCTGAAACACAAAAAGGCGTTTCTGGAGAACTGGGAAAGTTTCAGTCTGTATCAGACACCAGCCGAGGGCTTATTGTTAATTGTCCCGGCGGTGATGACGGCCGTGAACTGCCCGGGGACGCGGTGACACGACACGGCTGGGCTCCGCGGCCCAAGGCTCCATAATGCAGACATTAGGTGTGGGGTCACTATAGTCCACACCTGTGTTTATATGGGAATTCTCATAATAAAAAGTTTTTAAAAATACACCTGAGATTGGTTTCTTCAAGGCAGTTCCGGGTAGCACGTGAGGAGGTAAATGTGTGCCTTGGGACGGCGGGAGCTGCGACGGCTCGAGGACGGGGTCCGTGCAGCTTCCTCCGTTGGGCTGTGGGCTCTGAATGTGCCACAGAAACCTGCAGGTCATGCCTAGGTTCTCATGCCCTAAGCCGCTCTACCCAAACATGGAGAGAGGACTGGGCTCGGGAGCCAGAGAATGAAGAGAGGCCCTTGTGCTCGTTTATCTTCCTTCTCTCCGTTCCTCGAGCCCGAGCACAACAGCTGACATCCCCCAGCACGGCCGCGGCCGGCACAGGACGTGAGAGACTTGTAAACGGCGTGGGGACAGATGCCACAGGCGACCACTAGCCAAGCATGCTTCTCCAGCCTCCCTTCCTCCAAAGCTCTGGTTTCCTGGCAGCCCCTCAGGATAAAGAACAAAACTGCTCCCCTATTCTCTGCCAGATTGGCCGTCCCAGCCGCCTCTCCCTGGGGGTACGAAGGTGAGCTCCTCTGCAGTGGCTCAAGCTACTGCAACAAACATTTGGGCTGGGAAAATCTTCCCAAGTCAGTCAACAAAAAATTACACAAGTTTTAGGAGGAAACTTGCTAGCCCAATGGAATTAACAAGGGCCAGATTCTTCATGAGTTGCCCAAGATTGCATCTTCCAGAGGCCACAGACAGGAAGTCTGCAAACTGCTGACTGGGCAACTTAAATACAATCTTGGGACGCCTGGGTGGCTCAGTTGGTTAAGTGACTGCTTTGGGCTCAGGTCATGATCCCGGAGACCGGGGATCGAGCCCCACATCGGGCTCCCTCTCTCACTCCCCCTGCTTGTGTTCCCTCTCTGCCTGTGTTTCTTGCTGTTAAATAAATAAAATCTTAAAAAAAATAAATAAATAAAGTACACACACACACACACACACACACACACACAATCTTAACAAACAGACACTGACGGTTTGAGGATTTGACCCTCCCATTCATGCCCGGCCTCGTGTCTGCAGCTCTAAGCCCTTCTGCGCAGTCCGTGAAGGCGTCTGAGTCTGCGGCCCCTGATTTACACACTGTGCGCCGCCACCGCTGCGTGCTCGGCCCGCCCCCGCCAGCGCTGCTCCTGTTCATTTCTACCCTTGCAAGTCAGGTCATGTTGTCCCATGAGAAATTCAGAAATACGCACTTTTCCAGAACAGCAGGGGTGAAGAGAATGTGTAGAGGCCACTGCACTTTGTAGGAGAGACCTAGGGCTGCCCAGCCGGATGCAGGGGCCTCCCGGGGAGAAGTTTCCCGAGAAGGCCCTTCTCTCGCCTGAGCGGCATCTGTTAGGAAGAGAAAAGATGACCTGGCTCATCTAGAAGCAGGACTCCAGCAGGCGACTCACATTCGGAAGGGAGTGCTCACTCGGGCCTGCGGTGTCAGAGCACACAGGCGACAAAAGGGGGCTTGCAGAAGAAGGCAAGGAGAGTCTACAGGAGATCCTCTTAGGTCTTTCCGTTTCTTTTCTCAGCCTCGAAGTCTGGTGGCTGGAGATAGAGGCCATTCCGGCAGCAGGACAAAACCAACACAAAACCACGGCCTGGGCACGCAGCCCAGCCTCTCTACACCTCCCTCTCCCCCTGGATAAAACAGGGCCTTGGGGAAGGTGAATTCTAAGGTCTACAAGGAAACGGTGTCTGTGGAGGTGGGCGGAGGCACCGATGGGAGGAAAGATGGTGAACCTACAGGAGCAGAAAGATGCAGGGAAGAATGGCAAACCTTTCTGCTCCTTCCCGTGATACTCGATCGTCAGGTGCAGCAGCGGGAGGAGGTTGTCATCGTCCAGGAGAACCTTGTGTGCAGACTGCTGGAAGGCCACGTTCACGTCTGCAAGGAAGAGCACGGGCGCTGACAGGACGCCAGGCTGTGAAACAGCCCCGGAGGCCACTGGCTTCCCGTTTCTGCTCCAGCCCATGTGACACTAACAGCAGGACACCGTGGGCCGCGTCAGCCTCCCTAGCGCGCGTTCCTCCTCCTCTTGCTGACAGTAGCACCCGGTATCCCCTGGAGAATCACCCCTCCCAGCATTACCCATGTTCGCTGGGGCGGACAAGGCCTGATGCTAGGGGGAGGCAGGGGACCCAGGCAGTGTTATTGTTTTACTATCAGCTGGGAGTTAGTGGGATGTGAGCTTGGCTGGAGGCCATCTGGCGACCAAGCAGGCCTGAGAAAGAAGGCAGAGGTAAAGGATGGACGACACCAAGTCCTGAGGGGTCATGTGAGCCCCCGTTTGCCTAGAACCTTCATCCTCTGACCTTTTCAGCTATCAGAATCAATACATTTTTCTTTCCCTTTGCGTGAGTTTGAATTGGGTTTTCTGATATCTGCAACGAAAAAAGTCTTATGTGAGTACAGTGGCCATCTACTGTTCTAGAGAGTCAGAAAAAAGGGAACCCTGTCAGTTTCCCCATCTGTTTTTGTTTTTGTTTTGATTCTGACCCTTTCCCGATTCTCCTGGTGTAGTGTGAATGGGAATGGTGATCATTCCCATGAGTCAAGGGCGAACACTTTATTGAGGTAGGTGTATCTTCATGTCTGACTTCTCTGATGCTGGGGTCTGTATATGATCTGGACGGGGCTGATCAAAACCCATTTCCTGGAGTCTTTTAATTTGTTACCAGAGAGACTGGATTTGGCTCCTCCAGCAGATACCTGTGAGTTCGTTCCTGGAAACTGCTGCTGGCCCTATCTCCAAATGGGACTGGAGGGCCATCAGAGAGCACGGAAGAGGCACAGATTCAACATGGTAAGAAAGAGAATTCTAGCAATATTCAAGTTCCTAGTTTCAGATGTTCTCAAGCTCAGCTACACTATCCCACTGGAGTTACAGATAAAATAGCGAATAAACTCTTCTCTCCTACCTAGGTTACTTCAGGTTAGGTTTCCATCACTTGCAACCTAAAGAACTCGAATACAAGGGGCAGTAAGTAGCAATATGTCCCCTAAGGAATGTAGGATTATAATCTGACAAAATACCTGATTTATACCCACTATTCCAGGAAGGGTCAAGAGGCTACTCCCAACGACTTCAGCGTGCAGCCCACCCGAGGGGCCTTCCGTCTTTGGAAACCCTGCTCTCTAACTCACCAGGCTGCTCTTATGTGGAACAGGCTGAACGGTTCGGCGGGGTCAAGAACACCCCTACAACACCAGTCGACTGGTAATTCTCGGGACCACGGGGCAATTACCATGTTCTGTTACTGCAGTGGGGGGTGTTTTTAACATGTGCTGAGCTGTGTCGATGAAGGCCTGAAACAGTTCTCCACGTCCCAGAAGATAAAAGTCTTTAATGATCTGCGGAAAGAATTTCGAGTCACAGCTCAGTGATCTAGCAGGGCAGGAGCTCCATCTCAGGGGTGTGAGCCCGGCCTCCAACAGGATATAGGCTCTCGGCATTTCCCAGGGGCACACTTCTCACCGCCTCAAGGCAGGACAGCTGGTGTGTCTTTAGTGTCATTTACTCAGTGGCAACACAAGACTTTTGCCAGAAGAAAGTAAACACGTGCACCTTGTGCACATGTGTGACATGAGGCAGTTGCCTTCTTGGACGAGGGCCTGCGAGGCCACTCCGGAAGTCTGGGTTCAGGCAACCAGTGCTCGCAGGAGAGCCTAGAGAATTAGGTCGCCGCCCACCAGCATCATTTTAAGAATTAAAAGACAGCTATTACCTTCAGCTGACCCAGTAAATCTGACTCTTCTACCATCAGCTTCCAGAGATGCTGTGAAAAGAACGGACAAAATTTCATTCCAGGGAAAACTTCTGTAAAGAATGGTTTTCTGGGGCGCCTGCGTGGCTCAGTCCTTAAGTGTCACCCAGGTGTCCCATAAATAAAATCTTAAAAAAGAAAAGGTGGT
>PITA01009494.1:0-77238 GCA_004023965.1 Spilogale gracilis | reverse complement strand
GGGCATTTACCCCAAAGATACGGATGTAGTGAAAAGAAGGGCCATATGCACCCCAATGTTCATCGCAGCAATGGCCACAATCGCCAAACTGTGGAAAGAGCCAAGGTGCCCATCAACAGATGAATGGATAAAGAAGATGTGGTCCATATATACAATGGAATACTATGCCTCCGTCAGAAAGGATGAATACCCAACTTTTATAGCAACATGGACTGGACTGGAAGAGATTATGCTGAGTGAAATAAGCCAAGAAGAGAAAGTCAAGTATCGCATGGTCTCACTTACTTGCGGTGCATGAGAGGCAAACTGGAGGACAGTGGGAGAAGGAAAGCAAATGGGAACTAGGTAATCTAGGGAGGGAAACAAAACAACAGAGACTTTGAACACAGAAACAAACTGAGGGACTTGGAGGGAGGGGGGTAGAGGGATGGGAGAGCCTGGTGGTGGGTACTGGGGACACCTAAAGCGTGGAGCACTGGGTGTGGGGAATGGGGAATGAATCTTGAAACACTGGAAAAAAAATTTTAGTAACAATAAAAAAAAAAAAATAACTGATACTCAAAGCATTCACGAAGGGAGAGAGGGAGGAAGATTTTCCCAGTGTCGGTCTTGGTGGCATTAACATTTCTTTCCAACTTCAGACCCAAACCTCTCAAGGCCCCTCCATGATCTCTGTGACCGTCCCGTGCAGTTTACTCTCTCCTACTATTTCTCCTCTCTTCACCTTTTTACCCCCACCTCCCCTTCTCCCCCAAGGTCCTACTACAGACTCGGTGTGCCCCCCATATCCCACCCCATCTCCCCCCACGGCCAGTGTAAGAACCTTCTCCTGCCATCCTTTCATGATACAGACTATCTTTAGAAATGAACATTATAGGTTCCTGGCAAGGCAAATGACCTACCATTTTCAAGAGGACACTGGGGAATCTTGTTTGCCTGAAGGTTCCAAATATAATCCATGTTCCACTCAAGGCACACTTGATGATCTTTGAATGGGCGTTCGAAAGGCGGGACCGTCTTCAGCAGAGTATAATTCTTCGCTACGGCATGTAGCAAATTTTCCTCCCATTTAACATTCAAGTCTCTGCCACTGTGTTTGTGAGTAATCCAGGCGCGTAGTATCACCGCGGATACTGAAATGGAGTGTCTGATGAAATAATCATCTCTATAGACCATGATGCTTGGAAATTTCACATGTACTATTTGTGTCCTGCTGGTGTGAAGATGCTTCTCGTTCTTCCACCTCTTTTTGTACACAGGGATGCTGCTTCTGAACTCCGATGAAACAACTGCTTCCAGATTGACAACACAAGGCTGAGAGCATAAATACTCAACCGAGACTTCAGAAACATTGCGGACATTTCCTTCAAAGACAGTGAAATAAATGAAGTCTTTGTAAGCCACGCTCTGCTGGGCTTTGGGGGTCACGGACGTCGTCAGGGAAGTCTGCCTGCCCCAAGATGGCACAATGTTCTGAAAAGGAAAGAAAGTAAAAAGAGGTATAGAAGTTTAAAAATCATCACATTAACAGATAACGTGAATCATTTTCCCAGGGGAGGGGGGTTTCCATCTACAGAAAGCACTGAATGTGGGACATAAAAGATGGCAAAACCACTCCCGAACAATTAGAGAAAAATCAACACACACACACAAAAATGAAGATTAGGCCATATTTAACTCTCTCCCCAGACTCAATAGCATCTGCTGATCAAAATGGGCCTTTCAAAGCTATGAGGCAATCATTCCAGAGTTGGTTTCCAAATGGAGGAGCTAGTTCGCAACAAATCCAGGAGCAGTGAGCCTGCCTTACTGTGAAAAAGACATGAGCCAGCTTCAGACATTTCCAAACCATTGTCCTGACTTCAAACGGCGATCAGATGCAGCCAAACCAAAGGGTGGGAGAAGAGTTCAAAATGCACCCGAGAAGCAACATGACACAGGGATGCCAACCTGGCCCCTTTCCCCCCACCATAAGTTCTGAGCCAGGATAAGCATTCATGACGGATGGACCAGCAGGAGTTTCCACTGCTCCAAATCACACACAATCAGGCTTGGACCACAGACTGTGCCGTCTGATTCATTCACCATGGAGGGGGCTGCACGGCCAAGAAAGATTTAGCTATGTGTTGATTTCTCTAGTTCTTTAAATATGAAGGCCTCTTAAAACAGACATTCCTTGCAGAAGAAATCTTGGAAGTTGGTCATGAGATCAAGGCAATGTTTTGTTCATAAGGCACTGATATATAGGTGTGAAGAGCTCTTCTAAATATAACTTTGTGATCCAGGCATCCAAAACACAATAGTGAAAAGGTTACTTGGACCACTCACACCCATTAGCATGGCTATTATCCAACAAAAACAAAACAAAAATAACAGGCGTTGGAGAGGAGGCGGGGAAATCAGGCTTCTGGGGCATCGCTGGTGGGGAATGTAAAATGGTGCAGCAGTTCCTCAAATAATTAAACCTAGGATTACCACCTGATCCAGCAATTCCCCTTCTGGCTGTAAGCCCCAAATGGTTGAAAACGAGGACTCAAAGAGATATGTTCATAGACATACACCCATGTTCACAGCAGCATTATTCACAACAGCCAAGAGGTAGAAATGACCTCAATGAATAAAAGGATACACAAAATGTGACATAGACATACAATGGAATATTATTCAGCCTTAAAAAGAACAGGAAGTCTGACACATGCTACAAGATGGATGAACTTTGAGGGCATTGTGCTGAGTGAAATAAGCCAGTCACAAAGAATAAATACTGTATGATTCTACCTATACGAAGAACCTGAAGCAGTCAGATGCATAGAGACAGAAGGGAGATGGTGGATGCCAGGGACTGCGGTTGGGGGAGGAGGTGATTATAGGGAACTATTGTTCAATGGACACAGAACTGCAGTTCTACAAGAAGAAAAAGTTTGGAGAGGGATCTCATGATGGTTACACAATATGAACGCACTTAACATCCCTAAACTGTACACTTAGAAGTGGTATGAAAATGGTAAATGCTATGAATATTTTTACAGGTTTAAAGAAAAAGGTCAGTTTTCCAAAGAAGGAAGAAATAAGCCCCCTTCCTTCGATTCCGGCAGAAAGAGCTGAGACACAAAGCTGCGTATCAGGGAACTGTGTTTACAAAGAGCAGTGACACCAGCAGAGCATGATCTGGGTTCCCTTCACTCAAACTACAAGCAAGTCCTAAAGGAATACAATCCCAGGTGAGGGTAATTCTATGGTGGAGGGGGTAGGGGGTGGTTGTGTAAGCATAGCCTTTATGTAAGGAATGGCATTTCAGCTGAGCTTGGAGGGGAGAAAAAAAGTTCTTTGGGTGGACAGCTCTGAAAGACACTAAATCCCTCAGCCCAAGGAATGCAGACTTTCGTTCTACCAACAGTGAGGAATCAATCAAAGTTTCTGGAAAAGAGAACAGTGTTTCTATTTGAAAGCACCGACCATCAATTAGGAACAAAGCTGACAATCAAGAAAAATGAGCAAATGACACAGTTCATCCATAAGTAAATTCCCACTGATAGAGAAAGGCATGTTGAAATAATACTGAAGAGATCAGTTTGAACTTACTAGCTTCACAGACATCAAAAAGTCCAATACACACTGGCCCTGCCAGACTGGCCGCTTAGGTACTGCTGGTGGAGTGATCTCTGCGGATGGCGGTCAGGGAGTATCCATCAAAAGTATAAATACACCCACCCTCTGGTCCATAAGTCCTCCTCTAGGATTTTGTCCTGCTTATACACTCAAATTCGTGCAACATGGTGAATGTGCAGGTTCGCACTGCAGCAATGCTTGTAACAGCAATGGATGCAGAATTAAATGTCCATCAAGACAGAGCTGGTTCGGTAAATGATAGGTCATCCACTCCTGGAGCGCTAGACAGCTACTAAAACGAGGAAGACCTTCCTGGACAGATAATGAAATGATCTCCAAAGTTTGAAGTTTATCTACACATTTGTCTGAGTACATACAGCATTTTTTGCTTGCATGTGACCAGGTGACCAGGAGATAGGCTAAGAGAGGAATGTGTGCTACATATCCTATTTATCTTTTGAATTTTGTACTACATGAACATTGAAAAAAAAAAAACAGAGTTGGGGGGGCTGGATATGGAGAGAAAAGCAACTGTCCTAAAGATGAAAATGAAAAATGTGGCTTCTCCAAGTGGTGGAGTGAGAAGGGCTGGCCACTGCTTTTGATTAGTCATGGGAAAACTGGGGGAAGAAATAGGTAAAGAGGTGGGTACAATCCAAGCTGTCCACCCCCGCAATGACAGGCTTAATTGTTTTATATTCTCGTTTACACTTCCAAATTACAGGGGGGGGACAAACATAAAAATAATCTTATAATTAGAAGTAGCGACTGTTAGAGCAGCCGAGCCCTTGGTGATGAGCCAGCCCACCGCACTCTTCCAACAACGCAATGATCACTGAAAGGCGATGTTCTCTGACATCGCCCAGCTGGTGGCTTCCCGGAGGCAAGCCCAAGAGCCCCGGACCCCGACTCTCACTCCCTCTCCCACATTCTCCACCCCACAGCACACAACAGCAAGACAATAAAGAGCTGCCAGGCAGAATTCTGCTTTCTTGTGACTAGAGATACCCCCTGCATTTGTCCACAAGTGGCAGTTTCTTTGTTCAGCCAGATGTGCCAAGATGTATCCCCCTTCTCAACATGCGAATCCAGTCAATGGGCCCACCGCGGAGGCCAGCCGAAGACAGAGAAGTGGGTGCCCCTCATTTCAACTGCCCCTCATGCCACTGTCACTCAATTCCCCATCTGCCCAGTTAACGAGGCAACTGACAGCAGAGTCCAGGACATGCTGTGGTATATTGAGTATTACCTTGTGTTCTTTCTCCAAGAATGACTTGCAACCTCTTCCTCAATAATCTTACGGATACCTTAAAAACTCACCCCAGCCCCTTCTCCCACTTCAATATATTTTTTAAAGGCTTTATTTATTTATTTGACAGAAACACAGCGAGATAGGGAACACAAGCAGGGGGAGTGAGAGAGGGAGAAGCAGGCTTCCCGAGGAGCAGGGAGCCTGATGCGGGGCTCAAACCCAGAACTCTGGGACCATGACCTGAGCTGAAGGCAGTCGCTTAACCAACTGAGCCACCCAGGCACCCCAATATTTTTTTTAATTAATGTTTTTATTGCTAACGCTAGGACTCCACGTTAATACTTCTTTTAAACAGAATTCTGGGCGAAAAGCTATGTGATTTCATGAGATTTCATAGCCAAGTGCTGTTAGTAGTTCTGTTCATTACTTTACATCTTAGTGCTAAACATGCATCCCACGTTAATAAGCGCAGCGTGCTGAAACTCGTTCAGCTTCGCTTGATGACCCATGACTTTCCGGACATCGGGCTTATCATCACCGAGATCAGCAGGGACAGATGAGAATGAAGAAGGTATAAGACACCTGACCGTGTTCTCCCTCCAGGCCCTTCCCTCCACATTCAGCTTTAAAGGAAATCTCGGCATATGCAGATGAAGATTATTTTATTTTCTTCTACTTCAAAACCTCAAGTGCAGGAAAAGTACATCCAAGGTATATGGTTCTAGATGCTATCTTTACACAGCAGCCACGAGTCCTATGAAGCGCTGCTAAAGGGTCTGATCCAAACTGCTGTGCATGTATAATATACACTGCATTTCAGTGACAATTTTTTTAAAAAAATGCAAAATATCTCATTAATATTTCTTAACCCAATTACATGATCATACTGAGATGCAGCAAGTTAAATTAAAATATATTACTAAAATTAATCTCACCGGTTACTTTTTAAATGCAGCTATTAGAAAATCCGAAAGCACACCAGTGGCTCGTATTCGTGGCTTACAATATATTTCTACGGGGACGGTGCTATTCTGGATTTGAAGTGAGCAGACTTTTCCTGTAAAAAAAGGGCCATATGGTAGGTATTTTAGGTTTTGCAGGCCACTTGGTGGCCGTGAAGAACTACTGAGCTTGCTGCGGTATCAAGAAAGCAACCACAGATAACTAACTCATAAGCGAAGGAGCACGGCTGTGGTCCAGCTCAACTCTGTCTACAAAAGCAGGCGGCTGGCTGTGCCCGTGGCCCAGAGCTTGCTGACCACTGTTCTAGATTACCGAGCTTTTACTCTAGGTAAGAGTTTTGGGAAACACAACATGACAGAAAATGTGCTTTCCAAAGGAATGGTCCTGTGGGAGCAATGAGATAAATAACCCAATTAGGCATAATTTCGTGGACGTGTGGTGGATGGCGGCTGATTTGTTATTTTGCTAAGGTTCCTTGGCGGTGGAGTTGACATCTTGTTATAGTTTCTTTCAGTAGAGATCTCAGTGGGATGAGAAGTTAGAGCGAGGCTGGGTGCAGAAAAATTCCATGGACTGAGTAAGACGAATTTGAGAAGAGGGAGAAGCATGAGTACAGGAGAAGAATGATTTCAGAAATGGGCAATGTTTTCCTAATATGATGGGGGTGTCCTGGCCCCAAAGAGGACCTCAAAATGATTGTATGTGGCTATAAAGGTGTGGTCTAAATCCCTCAAGAAGGCACGACAGTCTTCAGTCTTTGGGGCACCCATGCAACGTAGGAAGCTGGCATCTGTGGCTTGGAGTGGACCCAGTGGGCAGCTGCTACGCCATGAGTTGTGGTTACCTCTGTTATGTACAAAACCAACACGGATTAGCAACACATCACACTCTAAATATTGATTAAGCTGAGGCTGATTTCCTGACTCAAGTCATGTGTGTGGTTATGAGCTGTTTCCTGCCAGGAAAATAAGGCAATTAACTTGAAGAGTTTCAGCTACAGGCATGACACGTGTCCAACCTTCATAGGTATTTTCACATGCCAGGTTGCATTAACAGAAGTGAGAAATTACCCAGTCGTTCCTTTGCTTAGAAATTACGAGGTCAGCATCCATGTCGTATTCATTGCTATGTCTCTGGCTTCTCAGATAGAACTAGGCACACAGTAGGAGTTTGGTTAAGTGTTTCCTGCTGAAGTAAAATCCTGAGCATGAGCCTTTCTGCCAGGAGCCTCTGTGGTCCTCCTCTGCGCATATTTCCCATGGGGACTTGATCCAATCCTGAGTCCCTTCTACCCTTTCCCGACATTCACAAGGTCTTTTGTGATGGGAACCCTCTCCACTTCTCTTTTTCCATCCAGCCTCTTTAATATCCTTGGGAAGAACCCTTACCCTCTGGCCTCTCCCTGGGCCCCTGGGGGTCACCATTGACGTGGGGACTATGAGGTCAGGGAAGGTGGCACTCTGGCACCTATCTTACCCATTGAGGGTGGACTTCTCTCAGCTATCAAGTCCCTCCAGACCTTTCAGATAACCGCCATACCTTCTAGAACTTTCCATTTTTCCACACCAAAAATACAGATTAAATGTCTAAAATGTCCTATCCCTCCACCCCTGTTGGATGCCTATTCATCTGGCAAATTCATCTGTGTTAATGTGATAATGAGAAAGGACTACAGTAATGTCACGTATCTGCATTTCTATACCACCTGGGGGGAGATAATGCCCTAAAAGCAAAGTCCAAATGTACCACGGCTATAAGCAAGAGGTGGGGGAGGGGGGAGCGGGGGCATTTCTGTGCCCCTCAAATTACGCTGTTAGGGCCGCCACATAGATGCTGCACCTCGGAAGCTACTGATCTGCTCTGCACAAAACGGAGCTGAGCTCTGAAAGATGTCTGAGCCCTCAAACATCTGTTTACACCAGAAGTAAGCCTTAATCAAAGTCAAATTTGACAATGTCGCACACACTCTCAAAGCAGATTCTCTCATGTTTGTCTAATTGTGGATGTATTGTAGAATTTTTTAAAGAAAGACATGGGTCAGTTGATGTCGTATTCATGATAAAAGACCCCAATCAGAGATCAAAATGCATTCATTTCAGACTGGGAGTTGAGAAACAGATGAATTTATGTGTCTTCTAGATGGAAGAAAAAAATCTATCAATTCTGTCTAAGCTTCTTTTAGGATGACTGCATCTGATGCCTTTAAACAAAATCGATAAGAAGAAATTCTATTCAAATAATCTTCCCCGTTCCAAAAAGCTGAGAAGACTTGGCTCTCTTCTCTATACGGAACACTTGTCATTTAAGGAAGGGGCCGGCAGATTGAAACATCACCTCTTGTCATGGGAAATTTATTTACACTAACACGTGTATGGGATAGGTTCACGTAACACACAAACAATGACCAGGTTTCTGTTTTTCTCATTCCTGCCCATTCCACCCCATCAGTCACCTAAGGAAACCTTGCCCATGAGTGTTTTCTCTCCAAACTGGCTGCATCAAACTTTCCATAAGTCGAAAGGTCATTGTATTGGTTTAAGAGGCCTATTTTCCAATTTCTGCTGACTAGAAGGAAGCAAAATTTCTGTTTGTGTCAACAAAGCATGCAATTACACAGAATGGGCAGTGATGTCTATATGGACTCCAAAATCGAGATGCGCCTTGGATGACGACTTCCCAGTTGACCAATATGCCTTCTCAAACCTGAGAGCTGGCTAGAGAAACACCATCACGACAATGAGCAATACCGGCTCCCTTCCTCTCTTTAATACTGTCTGATATGCTATTTCTTTTTAACTTAAATCATGAGGGTAGCAAGGTTTGGTTTGGTTGAATTTCATTGAATAACCATGAGCTATTGGGACAGACGTGTCAAATCCCACTTCTCACTCACATCTGACTTTATCCTCTCAAAAATTTCAGAGAACCCCTCCCTTTAAATCAAATCTTCACACAGCTCTGGGGGAGGCACATGGCTGAGATGAGGGAATGGATTCAGAGAGGGGGAGTCACTTGCCCAAGGTCAACCAACTCCTCAAAAACAGAACCAAAATTCAAATTCCTGACTCCACAGTCAGTGATGGTATCCCTCTTACCTTCCAGAAAAGCCCAGAATGAGGCCCTCAACTCACCAACTGACCTCTATACCTGTCCCACTTTCTGGCCACAGGTGAGGGAAGCTGAGATTTTACTCACTCTCATCTTGAAGGTGGAGGGGTTGGGGGGATGGGGGCTAAGATCCTACCAGGTCCTTATACCCTGTGCCTGGGGAGGGTAGGAATTGTCTTACCCACCAGCTCAGGTAAAAGCCCTTCTTTGGATGAGGATGTGAGACGAAGAAGAGCAGCCACAGTAGAATGTCCTCAGAGCAGAATGTCCTCTCCCATGCCACAGAGCCCTCCTGCCCCTTGGGTCCTTTCGCAGGGGAGCAGGATGAGCCAATAAACAGGGTAATTCACTTGAGGCTATTTATGGTCTACTTGAGTCTCTTCATCTTTGTGAACTGCCTGGGTTCTTTATGCCTTGTCTACCTTTCCTCCACCTGCTTCCTGCAGCCAATTCATGACTCCCACACTTTTGCTAAGAGGAATAGAAGGTCTAGAAAGCAAGAGGCAAACACCACGGCTTGGGGGATTTTAGGGGCTCTAATCCAAGTGAATGTGGTCTCTATTGGCTGACGTGAAGTCTGAAGCTGAGCTCTGTATTTCAAATATCCATTTTCACTCTTGCAAAAAAGAGATAATGGAGAGGCTCTATACCTTGATTTGATCTCCCTAGGTCCTGTGTTACACACAGAGTAAGGAGTTCACAAATGGGGATAACTGATGATCTGTGGCCACTGATGGAGAATTCTGTCACAGACACTGGAGATCTGCTAACGATCTCCACATACATCTATGCCACTGATGGTCTCTTACATCTTTGTCCTCCTGTTGTCTGACAAGTGCAAATGTCCACTCTGAATATTTCGGCTCTACCACTGACATCAATACCAGCCATTGTGAGATTTGTTTTTCTCATTTAAGAAAAAATTATCCATTCGAGACCAGCATTCACAAAGGACAGACGCGCCTTCCACAAGTGCCACCGTCACAGATGGGGCTGGGGCAGCCTCAGCTGGTCTGGCCAAGTCTGAAGGAAGGTAGGAGGTAATGACGGACGGGAACGCCAAGGGGGTCTGCTGGCAAGCCCTGCCCAGACCATACCACTCAGCCCTGGGAACCTCAGGGGAAGTGATTCTGCTGTCCTTTCCTTCCCACACCCTCACCCTCTCTGAGGAGGCTCCCAGCCTCCTGACCTTTGGTGACCTTAGAATTTTCCCGGCAGCCCCTGGAACCAGGGATCATCTTTTCAGAAATCTGCCTGGCATCGTTCCGTGACTTATCTTTCAGGCCTCATCACAATTATTCATGCTTTGGCAGTAACCTAGCTACAGTCACAGTACTGTTCTTGGGCGGCCACTGAAGGTGACTCTGCCCAGCCAATGGGGAAGAAAGGTGCCCATTACCTCAGGACCCTGGCTCCAAGAAGCTTAAAGGGCCTTAAAAGCATCTGTTCAGAAAACCACTCTCAACCTCCAGTCCTGGCAAACAAGCACATAGGTGGGGATGACACAGAGTGGGGATCGACCCCCAAATCACAGCCAGTGCACAGAATGCATTCCTAGGCTCTACACCTGGACCCACTGGTACAAACACCAAGTGCTAACCTCCACCAGCTGCCTCCGAATGACAGAGAGACGCTATCTTTTACCTCTCCATGGCAAATATTTTCTGGTTTCACCTATTTTTTTTCTTATTAACATCCTGCTTCTATTCTGTGGCCTGTGCTTCCTGCTTTGTATATTTTAGGCTACTTTAGACATGACCTCACATCCTGGCCAACTGCACAGTGGCTGCTAATTGTAAGAGCTTTGCTAATGGCCCATGCATCTATGTATGAGAGGAACGAGCGCAAAGTAGTGAAATGCGGAAAGCAGTAAGTTAGAATGCCTAAGAACTGGGTTTCTGGACGTAGACAGACTTGGGTTTTTATCTTGGACTACCTGTGTGGCCCAGGACAACTTACTTAACCTCTCTGAGTCTTAGTTACCTCATCCGAATGAAGATCATAACAGCTTCCACTCCACAATGTTGTCGTTAAAATTAATACTGGAGAGGGCCACTTGGGTGGCTCAGTCGGCTAAGTGTCCAACTCTTGATTTTAGCTCAGGTCACGATCTTAGGGTCATAGGATTGGCCCCCTTGTCAAGCCCCGCATTGGGCTCCACGTTCAGTGAGGAGTCTGCTTTAAGAGTTTTTCCCCTTCCCGCTGCCTCTCCCCATGCTCATGCGTGCTCTCTCTCAAATAAATAATCTTTAAAAAACATACTGGATAATACATATAAACGACTTAGCACAATGCAAACTATTATTAATGTTGTTTCCAAGTTATGGGATAGTTTTCTGTCTAGTGTCTACATGGTCCTGAGATCCTGCCTAGCTATTCTATTCCACATCTACAGGCCCTCTGCCCCCCTCGCAGCCTCTGACCAATCCCTTCCTCTAGGCAGTATTCTTTGTCCAGGACAATGGACAATTACGCCTTTTTTTTTCCTCTGTCATTTTCAGTATCTCGAGCTCCAGGAAGATGTTCCCCACTCTCCACAGTAACAAGAAGCCTTACCTTCTCCACCAGAGCTCAGCTAGCATGTACCTCTAGAGCAGAATCCGACAGAAATGCCTAGACCTTCAGGACAAAAGGTGAAGCCCTTCTTCCAAAGCACACTTTTGCTTACCCCAGGGCTTGACATAAGCTTCTCATTCAGTTGCAAAATGGTTTGCTCCTTTACCAAAGTCTTTCCTACACAATAGCCTATCTGAAGCCCATCTGAAGGAAACACACACAGTCAGGAAGCACTGACATTTCCCTCTTAATGGTGGTTCCAAAATCCAATCCTTCCCTGTCAGCCAAGACACTCAGCCATGCTCTGGTTAGTTCCCACATTACAGTGTTTTCTATAATCTCTCTCTTTGGAGGCTTGACCTCACCGCTTCACTATCTAACTCTACTCTATGCACATGTCCCCTATGTCCCCTCTCTGTGACCCGGTCCCTTAAATCCCCTTGGCCCCAACAAATCTTTTCTATTTGCTCCCTCATCTGCCTCTGTTCCCACAGACCACTAGGCCTTTAGGCCTTGCTCCTCTTATTCTGATTTCTCAGAAGTGTCAAGAAGTGGTCTCTCCTTGCCGGCTCTTCGGAACCTTCCAGATCACGTGGACATTAATGTTTCACACACTCTTCTTTTACGTCATTTCTGTCCCTGTGGGTAACCAGAGCCTTGTGGATAAGGATCATCTGTTTGAACTGAAGCCCTGTCATTTGTTCTGGCAGCTATATTTATAAGCCAGCCTGGGCATTCTGACCCTGTGGCATAAATATTAAATAATACTTCTCTCGGGTAAAAAAAAAAAAAAAAACACGTGTGTTAACTGACAACTTCTGAGGATAGCAAGTCAATCCAACTACCAAATTTGGTACTGGTTAATTTTAAAATAAGAGGAAAAGCATGGACTGCTCAACAGGTAGAGCTAAAGCAGAATTCAGTTTGCATGTTTACACCCTCCTGCTTCAAGAAATGCAACAGCCGAGAAGTAAAGAGTGTTAAAAGAAACTTGGGCTGGGTGGCAATCTCTCTGGAATCAAATCCTAATGCCTGACCATGTCTCCTGAGCAGTTTTTAGAGGAAAGACTCCAAATAATGGCGATACCATACAAATGAGAACAATTTTGGACAATGACAATGCTCAATATTAAGCATTCTGTGAATTTCCTACTACATCAGTTTCATGATTCAGCATTTTCGATTTCATTTATTTACAGTACTATATGGCGAGATAACCCAAGGTTTCTGCAGGATCCTGGAACGTAAGGGAGGCTGGACAGGAAGGGTGTCGCCTTCTGTAAATTTACTATTGTTTAGGAGAATTCAAAGCAGAAGAAAGAAAGCCTTCAAAGGAACTGAAGAATATTCCCCCACCTTGTTCTGAGGGTTTAAATTATTCTGGTATTTTAAATGATTTTGAAATGGTTTTGAAAAATAGGTTACTGCCATTTAGTTGATGAGTGAAACCGAAGCCAAGAAGAGTGCAAATGGTAAACTGACGTGCCTAAGCCAAGCGTATTCTCTGAAATGACAATGTTCAAGACGCAGCTAAAGTCACCACTCTGGCGGTAAGCGTGTTACAAAGAACTCGATTTCTTTCCGGCATCGCAACTTGGCTGGAGTGACCACGGAGGAGTTGAAGAGCGCTGGAAACGCGAGGGTTCGTCGCGGGTGCGTTGGCAGAAAACGGTCCCGGCCAGGAGGACCGGCGGAAACTGAACGCAGGCTCGAGGAGGGCGGCGTTCAACGAGGGAGAGAGGCGAAGTTGGGCACGGGAAGGCAAGGAGCTGCGAGACAGTGAGGGAAGCCCAGGACGAGGAGGGAGGGGGCTGGAGAGCGGCGCGCGGCGGGCGGGGAGCAAACGCGGCTGGCAAGGCTCCAGGTGGAGCGGGGAAAGGGAGGGGGTCTCCAGGGGAACCTCACCCGGGTCTAGAGCGCGTCTCGCAGGGAGAGGGACGGACACAAGCGAGAGCGCCGCGCCGCAAGTCCGGTCCACGCACCCCTCTCCGCGCCCTGGGTCCCCATCCCAGGTGCCGGCGCGCCCGGGGCGCAGCGGCCAAGAAGCGAGCAAACTAGCAGCGCCGTACCGCCCGGCGAGGAGGAGGTCCCCGGCCGCCCCCGCCCGCGTCCCCAGGGCCCCGCGCGGAGGGGAGGACCCGGGCAGGGTCCGGCGCTCACCAGGTAGCAGAACAGGAGCAGCGCACAGGCAGGGCGACCGCCGAGGCCCGAGGGGATGCCGCCGCTCGGGGGGGACATGGCTGCGGCCCGGGGACCGACCGCGGGCGGCGGGGGTTGTTGCTGCTGCTGCCGCGGCCACCCGAGCCCCGCGCCGCGCCGCTGCATGGCGAGGCCGCCCGGATCCGGGCCAGAGCAGGTCACCTGGTGCAGGGACCGGCCCCCGCCCGAGGCGCCACCTTCCCGCCCGCCCCCGGCCGGGCCGGCCGCCGCGCGCGGGGCCACCTGCCGCCGCCGCCGCCGGACCCGCCGCCGCCGCCACTGCCGCTCCCGCCGTCGCCGCCCCCGCAGCCCCAGCCGAGCGCCGGCTCCTCCCCGCCTCCCAGTGCCTATCCCCCCCCTCCCCTCTGCCTCCCTGCCCAGCCCGCCTCTCCGCTGCTAACCCGGACCCCGGCTGCCACCTCCCGGGGCGGCCGGCGCCCCCGCAGGTGGGGACTGACCTCGGGCCCGCCCCCCTGGCCGCCGCCCCCCGCCCGGTTCCCCTGGCTCCGGGCCCGCCCCCCTTTTCCCTTTCTTCGCTTTCTTCCCCCGCCCCCCTTCGGCGCTCTTCCTGTCCGCGAGCCCTCTCTCCCCTCCCTCCGTTCCCCTTTTTCCCTCTCCCCCATCTCTCTCTCGCACCTTTCTTTCCCTCACCCTCTCTTCCTTCCACTTTCCGCTTTTTCTCCCCGTCCTTTCTGTCCTTCCCCTTTTTTCCATTCTCCTTGTATCCCCCTCCCGCCTTCTCCCACTCCCACCCACTCCTTCTGCGGGTCCCGCAGCCCAGTTCCCGCCGGTGCAATGGGTTCTGTTTCCTTGCTTTTTTGGCGAGGGCGCCATTCCCGCTGAGCGCGAGGCGAGTGTGCCCCCTGCAGTTACGCCACGCAGCGGCCCAGCTTCTGGTCTTTTAATGATGGATTTTGACCCTTGCCAACCTCCACCTGTCCACCTGCAGGGGTGGGGCCGCCTCCCTGCGGGCACATTTTTAACCCAGGTTGCGCCCCGCCCTGCCGGCTGGTACGATGCACGTTCTGGATGTTTCCCGAGGGTTTTGTGCGGTGCCGCCGCCGCCGCCGCTCTTTGTTTTAATTGTCCAGAGTATCGGCGCCCAAAGCGGGTTTGCATTGGATTTGCAGCCCTGTGCCTCGGCTTCCACTTTGGATCGAAAAGAAAATGAATTAATTAGGTCAATGCAATTGGACTGAAGCCCTTAAATGAAAGGGTGAGGCTCGTGAAGTGCACAAACACTTTTTAAAAATAAATCCAGGCACACCCTCGGTCTTGGGGACCCAGGTTAGGACTGGCTGTTCGCGGATGGGGTTCTGCCGCCAGGCCAAGCAGCGCGGCTGGACGGCAAGACCTCCAGCTTGAGGCCACCTTGGTGCTCTGAACACGCAGGGCTGAGTCCAGAGGCTCAGACAACTGCTTGGGCCGGTAGCTGCTGCTCTGAAACAGTTAACCCACCTTCGAAAGTTCTCAAAAGCTTCCCTTTTGGCACTGGTGGATTTTCGCTCATTGCAGCTAGTAACAGTTGGGAGTCTGGAAGGCTCCTGCCCTTGCCCCTGCAGATAACACCGGGCTAAGTCAAAGCCAGACAGGCGGCAGGGGAAGCTGGTAGTAAAGGTGGGGTGCCTGGGGGGCTGTGCCTGGATATGCCCTCAGGCATCTCAGTACAGACCCCACCTTACTCAGAAACTCAGCTGAGTCATCCCTTTCCTTTTTTAGGTCATCTGAGGGCTGTGGCCTCGGGTCAGGCTCTTGGCTCCCGGTCACTCACTGCAAGGTAGTGCCTTATATCAGTGGTTCTCAAAGTTCAGCCTGCATCTGAACCCCTGGGAGGACTTATGAAAACACACATGGCTGGATGATCCCACTAGAATTTCAGGTTCAGCTGGCCCCCCGTGAGGCTTGAAAAGTTGCCTTTCTAACAAGTTTTCAGGGGATGCTGCTGCTGGTGCACAGACTGCCTTTCCAGGACGGCTGGCTGATAGAAAGGCTCATTCTGCTCCCATCCTGTCCAGCAGCCACGGCATGAAAACATCCGAGGGTTTCTTTGTTTGACAGATGTCTCCAACACCCTGTACCACTTCCATAGATCCAAAGCACTTAGAATTCTTCTGTGTGTTGTGGAAAATCATTTATTCTATTGAGTGTCCAAGGGGATGAAAGATTTGGTGTCTTTGTCCCAGATTGTCTGTCTGTGTGTCTGTCTGTCTGTCTGTCTCTCTCTCTCTCTCTCTACACACACACACACACACACACACACACATATTGGTCAGGTCAAAGTATAAACTATATAGTTTTAATGTACGTGGAAGGAAAATTGTTGGCCAGTTCCAGGAGATGGGGCTTCACACACAATATCTCTGGAATTTTCACCTGTCTTCTTGGGCTTTCTCTGGAGTTCTCTCCCCCTTCATTGCCCGAGGACTCGGTTGGTCTTCAGGGAACGAAATGGTTTCCTTCGGTTGTTTGTAATCAGGTTTCATGGAATTGAAGTCTTGGAAGCTTGTGAGTTTGAATGTCCCTGACCTTAGTCACTGTGGAGGCATCCCGTGGGGCACTGGGCTAATTTTAACCTGGCGTATCAAATCTCTGACTTACTAGGCTTCTGTTGTGCTCCCACTCTGTGTCAGGCCCCACCCGGGCTTCCAGAATCCAGAGGTAAGCAGGCATCTCTTTCCGTGAGGAGCAGCAGGTGTGCAGATGACTCACCATAACACAATTTGGCCCTTGAAAAGGGGCGTTCAAGTGGCTCTGTGGCCCAGGGCAGGGGCTGGCGGTGTTGACTGATCAAGTTTGTACTAGAGAGGGGCAGAAATAGAGAAGGTCAGGATTTCTATTCACGGCGGTCTGTGGCATTTCGATCCAGAAGCCAGAAACAGTTTTTGCCCTTGCCTACTCTCCAGCTGTCTGTATTAGTAATTTGATGGGTGTGGTCTGATTACAGAAGAAGACTGTTCATTCCAAAAATATCATTCTTTCCTGCCTTTACAACTTACTGGTTTGCATTAAGTGTTAATGCTCCATTAAACTGTGAAGGTCCCTGGGGACTATATTTATCCAGTATGGCTCATTACTGCCTCAGTGTGAGCCTGTTTATCCCATCCCCTCTGAGAGACAGTGAGAGAGCAACTCCACACCTAAACACGGAACAGGACAGAGCCCCAAAGAAGGATGGTAGCCTCCCTCCACAAGGTTTCCATGTTGGAGCAACCAGAGGTCTGGGGCGGGGGGCGGGTCAGGGTTACAGAGAAAAGGCAGAACCTTCACTGAACGTGCTTGCCTCAGTGGTTGCAAAATCACATCCAAGGCCAATAGTTCTTAGACACTGAAATGGTTTTAAATCTAAAATCGGGAGCCTGGGTGGCTCAGTAGGTTGAGCATCTGCTTTAGGTCTTGATCCCGGGGTCCAGGGATGGAGTCCTGAATCAGGCTCTCCACTCAGCAGGGAGTCTGCTTCTCCCTCTCCCCCCCCCCCCGCTCCTGTGTGCACTCTCTCTTTCTCTTAAATAAATAAATAAATAAATAAATAAATAAATAAATAAACAAACAATCTTTTAAAAAACAAAATCTGTAAAATCGCAGGGACCAATGCATTTGGCCAACTATTCACTTGCCAAGTAAAAATATTTAAAACAAACAACCCTTCCACCCCAACATGCTGTCTTTTATCAACATTATTTCACCCAAAAGACAGGGTATTTTTACCATCAAAAAAATTAGGAAGGACCTAATATCATTATAAAAAAAAAAGTCCTTTAAACTGAATATAATTTGTGAAAAACTCCAGACGGGTCATTGTCTTATTTTGCTGTAGAGCAGTAGAAACTTACCTTCGAGCTGTCACAGTTCATGCAGGGGTCCTTGGAAACCACATTTCTAAGTCCCGAGGATGTCTCTGGTAGAGAGATCTGGCTGTTCAGGGACACCTGATCTCTGAGTTATAAGAGGGGCAGGGAGGGCAATACATAGGAGTGGGGAAATGTCCTTCTGCCCACTGCCCTCTTACATGACCTTTGGGGCCCCGCCAAATGCCACCAGTTCTTAAGAACCTTCCCTCATGACCTCAGGTCAAAAAACAACCGTCCTTTCTCGCCTGCAAGCCCATGAGGCAACTGGCTAATCGTGCATCTTGTTCTAGTCCATCTGTTGGCCCGTTCCAGGAGATGGGGCTTCACACACAATATCTCTGGAATTTTGAAAGGTTGAAAGCTCCTTGAAAGCAGGAGTTGCTTCTTAATTAGCCCTGGGCACTGCCCCCATGCCTTGTACATAGAAAGTTCTTAGACCTTGTCACTCAATACATTCAACGTCATCATCTTCCTTTTTCATTTGTGTTCTTTCCATCCTTCCTTTCCCTCTTGTCCACTTATTACCTTCCTGCCTTTTTTTCCTTCTGTATTCCGTACCATCTTCTCCGTCTCCTTCCTGTTGGTACCTGGCTTTTCCAGGATTCTCTAGAATTCTGTGTGCTACCCCTCCTTCCATTCCTTTCTGCAACTCCAGGTATGCAGAATCAAGATAAACGAACTGCGACATTTACCTTTGACATCAACATAGAAGAGAAGACAACAAAAACAGAAGAGAAGATTGCTGTCAGGTGAAACGCTGCCCATCCCCACTGGAAAACCATGGCTGACCTTCAGGATCCAGCTAACTCCTGTTTGCAGAAACAAAACAAAACAAAACAAAACCCTTTTTTCAGCATTCAGTACTTCCATTCTTCTTATGAAAAATTGAGAAAGCATAGGCTTTAGGCTTCCCTAAATCTGTTCCCATCTCTGTTCTTTCTTTTTTGAATTGTCCGTATTTACCGATGACTTCCTGTTCCTTCCTTCCTTAAAGCATTCCACCAGATACCATCTTCATCTCCTGGTCCCCAGAGCCCATCCTTTGAGCCTTAAGTTTCTGTGATGATGCAGACTCCTTTCTTGTGGGCAATGGGGCCCTTGCCTTAAGAAGTTGTGCAGAGAGGGGATGGAAGCCCTTGTGTGAGCTGGGACTTTTTCCACTCGTTTCTGTGGGAATGCTGAAGGTCTCAAAATCGCCCACTCTGTAGCCTTGGTGTGCTCTGAAATGAGCTCTATTTCTGGGCCTGTCAGATGAAATGCTGTTGCTCCCAGTTATTTTTGGCTCCTTGCCCTTCTGAATAGGTGCATATTCAGCTCAGTTCTCCCCCGACCCTGAGGGGGTGGGGAGAACAGTCAGTTTTCTTTAGCCAAGCCTCCTCTCAAGTCAGGAGCATTTGCCCCCTTAAGGAGCAGCTATCATAAGTGCCCTGGACTGCATCCTGGCCTTTTGTGCTGCTATGAGACCCGGAAAGAGTGGAAGGTGAGTCCCTGGTCCCCTCAGACTACTGGTGGAGACCCTGGGGAGCTGAACATCCCAGGCAGGTGCACCAGGTAGCCAGAGCCTCCTCACTCTTTTATAGGTCAGCGCCCCCCCACACTGGGCGTGGCTGCAAAAACTCCTCCTACCACACTTGGAGGTCGTGGGATGGTAGGGGCACATTTTAGGCTCAGTGAGCACGGCAATATCTGTATACCAAGGATATAAGGAAATATCTGTATACCCTCGGAGGCAGAAGGTCAAGGGCATGTGTCTGTAGTTGGAAAGATCTCTTTGGGTGAGCGTATTGAAAAGAACATGTGTGTGAAAAGGAGGAGTGGAGGGAAGTTGGGTGTGAATGTGCAGATCCAGTCGGGACAGAGAGCTGGGGGCGGATATCGACTGGGCACCTAGGGAAAGAAAGTGTAAATAATTGAGGAAGGAGAGTACACATGAGACCTTGGAGAACCGGATGGTGTCTACAAGTCCTGACAGTATTTTATAAGTGCATCCTACAGCTGACATCATGATCCTTAGGCAGGCATTTAACATCGACTGAGGGCTTTCAGTCTCTCTGGTAGTAAACAATATCAAGTAAAATGAAAAGATCAGCTGTACACGTATGGATACTTAGTAAGGTCCATATAAAATCGAGAATAGCCTAGAGAAGAGGAAGCCAGACCAGAGTTCTCTTAATAGCTATTTATCTCTACAGCTTTTGGCTAGGAGATTTCTTTCTTTGCTCTTTTTTTTTTCTTTTTTAAGATTTTATTTATTTATTTGACAGGGAGAAACACAGCCAGAGAGGTAACACAAACAGGTTGAGTGAGAGAGGGAGAAGCAGGCTTCCCGCGGGTCCTGGGACTCCAGAACCATGACCTGAGCCAAAGACAGACTCTTAACGACCTGAGCCACCCAGGCGCCCGCTTTTTTTTTTTTTAATTTTATTTATTTATTTGTCAGAGAGAGGGAGAGAGCGAGCATGTACCTACACAAGTGGGTGGGGTTCCCCCCACCCCACCCCATGCGGGGCTCGATCCCAGGACCCTGGGATCAGGACCTGAGCCAAAGGCAGCTGCTTATCTAACTGAGCCACCCAGGTGTTCCTAAGAGATTTCTTTTTAAAGATAAAGAAGCTGTGGTACATATATACAATGGAGTACTATGCCTCCGTCAGAAAGGATGAATACCCAACTTTTGTAGCAACATGGACTGGACTGGAAGAGATTATGCTGAGTGAAATAAGCCAAGAAGAGAAAGTCAAGTATCATATGGTCTCACTTACTTGCGGTGCATGAGGGGCAAACTGGAGGACAGTGGCAAAAGGAAAGCAAATGGGAACTAGGGTAATCTAGGGAGGGAAACGAAACAGCAGAGATTTTGAACACAGAAACAAACTGAGGGACTTGGAGGGAGGGGGGTGGAGGGATGGGAGAGCCTGGTGGTGGGTACTGGGGACACCCAAAGCGTGGAGCACTGGGTGTGGGGAATGGGGAATGAATTGGAAAAAAAAAAATTTTAGTAACAATAAAAAAATAAATAAATAAATAAAGTTCTTATCAAGTATTGCTTTGATGCATTGATTTATTCAATCCTCAAGACAAGCTGCAGCAGCCTCATTTCATAGAGGAAGGAACCGAATCATTTGAAAGACCCCAGGTTCAGGGTCACAAGGTGGTCACACCGGTTTGGCTTAGGCAGCTTTGCTCAAGGACTTCAGCTTCTACCGCTCTGCTCCACTCCTGCGGTGACAGCAGGTGATGGAGAGGCAGCAGGTGTCCTGAGATGTGTGTATGTGTAGGGGGGGTGTGACATCTGGGTTTAAAACTTAGAAATTTGTCAGGGCCTCATTGTGTTGAAGACAGACATTACCATGTCAAAGCATCTGTCTAAGGCCATCCCAGCACTTCCTATATGTTATCTTGGGCGGGTCACAAATCCTTTTTGAACCTCAGTCTCCACCTCTGTTAAATGAGGGATAAAGTATTATGCTAAGCGAAATAAGTCAATCAGAGAAAGACAATTATCATATGATCTCACTAATATGAGGAATTGGGAGAACGAAACAGAGGATCATAGGAGGAGCGAGAAAAAAAATGAAACAACACAAGCCAAAGAGGGAGACAAACCATAAGAGACTCTTAATTTCGGAAAACAAACTGGGCTGGAGGGGAGGAGAATGGCAGGTGTAGGACGGCTGGATGATGGACATTGGGGAGGGTATGTGCTATGGTGAGTTCTGTGAAAAGACTGATGAATCACAGACCTGTACCCCTAAAACAATTGTTATATGTTAATTTTTTTTAAAAAGTCATCCATCTGGCCACTAATGTGGCGTTGGGAAGGCCACCAAGGGAGCATGGATGAGGGCGTACGGCAGCTTGTCAAGCCCTAGACAATAATAGAGCACTGTTTGTATATTATTCACACTTGTCTACTTGAAAAAAAGGCTCACAAAAAAAGATAAATCCCTTATAACATTATGAAAAACAGAGGGGTGGCTGGGCGGCTCAGTTGGTTAAGCATCCGACTCTTGATTTTGGGCTCAGGTGCTGATCTCAAGGTCATGGCATTGAGCCCTGAATTGGGCTCTGGGCTCAGCGGGGAGTTTCATTGAGATTCTCTCTCCCCCTGCCCCCCTCTCTCCCTCTCTTTCTCTAAAAAAAAATGATAAATAAATCTTTAAAATTTTTGATATAAAAAGGTATATAAATACCTATGGTGGCAAGCCTCCAAAGATGACTCCACCCATGAAGCACTTTTCCATAATAACCCTGGAGTGGGGAGGGTGTTTCCCCAGTATTTCCACCCGGGGTGGGGGGGGCTGGGGGAAGCCAGCTGCCTTGTGTCACCTTCAACTACCAGCATGCTCTGGGAAAGTCCGCGCTAGCCACGTGGAGGGAGAGAGATTCTCAGTGGGCCTCTAGCCATTCCGGCCATCATGTGGGCCAGACATGTAATTGAGAAAATCTTGAACATTTGCCCAGTCGAGCCTTTGGATGACTCCCAACCCAGTCACCATTTGACCAAAACTGCATGAGACTCCCCAAGCAAGACCTGCTTGGCTGGGTCCCGTCAGCTCGCTGAACCATTAAAGGTAAAAATAAATTGCTGTGTTGAGCCACTAAGTTTAGGGGTAGTTTGTTGACTGCAGTGGGTAACTGAAGCCGTGCCCTAGGCTAATATTACTTTTATAACTGAACAGTATCATTAGCTTTGAGCTCCCTGGCATTCGAAGCAAAAAAGGGAACAGGATGGATTGAGTGCCCTCCTTATTATCTTGAGTACTATGATTTACCAGAATGGAGAGTTCATCAGACTGCTCTCCTCGTAGTCAAAGTGGAATGAAAATTAAACTCTCTTTCTAACATGAGAATCTTTCCTGTCTTTACCAAAATTACAGCTGTGCAAATTCTCTCAGCCGCCTTACTAGAACAAGCCAAAGCATTGCCATTGTCGCTAACGAGAAAGTATTTGTTGCATCTGGCCCAAATCTTTCAGACTGTAGCTCAAGACTATTTTCTCCTGTTTGGTTCTCAGTGCATCTTCTGCCTCCTGCCTCCTTCCCATCCCAAATTAAGTCACAAACGGGCTCAGTGTCTCCGGGGTCCTAAGCAGCCAAAATTAATGATTAAAATAGAAATGCTGAAAATAGTTGAAACAGAAGCAGATTGGATGATTTATTCAAACCTTCAGGAAAAATTACTATTCAGCCCAGAATTGGAAATTAGACATGTGGTTCCTAAGAATGCAACACTTCCCTGGTGCTAACCCCCCAAAAGGGAAAGGGGAAAGAAAAACATGTAAAATACATACACGGCAGTATGTATTCTAGAATTCTCTAGAACCCATGCTCTGGGAGGTCAGCAACCATATCTGCCTTCTGCTTAATGCCTTCCTGATGCTTATCAAAGCTCTTCTTCATTAAGTGACCTTCCAAGTCTATGATAATAAAAAACATAAAGCCGAGTATAAATCAGTGATTTCCATTCTCTCCAGTGTGACCTTGGTGAACAGGTATTACCTGCCTGCAGGTCCTCGCCTGGGAAGACTGGGTTAGCATGTGGGGTATTTGAGGTCACCTCACTTACTCGGAACCTGCACAAGGCCCAGGCAACCCTATGAATGTAGTGAATTTCATCCTTGGGCCCTTGACCTCATTTTCTATACTCTTCCCCTCATTTGTCTTCACACCCCTAAACTGGACTTCCAAATCCCTACAATGAACGGCTCTGTGGATAGCCCAAATGTTAGCAGAAATGACCAGGCTCAGATCCCAGCTGATAGCCCACATCTACATAAATGCTTTCCAATACCCAAGACATTCCACATCCATATTTCAGTTCATTGTCTCAACAATTTCTTTGGAATCCCATGAAAACTCCTGTTATGGGTAGGCATTGTGTTCTCTAAAAAGGTATGTTGAGAGTCCTAACCACAGTGCCTGCAAATATTTATTTAGAAAAAGGGTCTTCGCAGATGTAGTCAAGTGAAGATGAGATTATGGGGTGGGCGTTGACCCAATAGAACCAATCTCCTTACAAGAAGATGGGCATTTACTCATAGATGTGCACTGGGGGATGACAACGTGAAGACCGAGAAGGACAAAGGCCATATGAAGACGAGGCAGGAATTGGAACTATGCTGCCACATGTCCCAGGAACACCTGGGACTCCCACAGGCTGGAAGAGGCGAAGAAGGATCCTTGTCCAGTGGCTTCAGAGGGAGCGTGACTTTGCCAGCACCTTAATTTTGGACTTCCACCTTTCAGAACTAGGAAACAACAAATTTCTGTGCCAGTTTGGGGCACTTCGTTCCAGCAGCCCTAGAAAACTAATATACAGGTGTTGTCATTTTTCCTATACTTTTTAATGCAATGTTATTAGGTACCCACTGCGTACCAGACTCTGAGTTGAGCTCTAGAACTCAGACCCAAGAGTCCAGGTTGATATAAAACACATCAAAGATCCACACCTTCTGATGAGTTTCTATGCTCATTCTGTTATGTGTCACACTCTGTCCTCCAACGTCCCCGTGCCCAGGGACCACCCCCATCTATCCCCACTGTCTGGTCTGTGCCCATTCCCACAACTGTCTGGAGGTAGGCAATGCTGGGTCTGGAAGTGGCTTGGAGGATCTGATCCAGCCCCTTGGTGCTCTAGCTCTGCCGCCCGAGGTGCAGAGAGGTCGGACTACCAGTAGAAAGGCAGCGCCGAACTCCAACATATCTTTTTACTCCCTGTCTCTGATTAATTCATGTTATGAATAAATTCAACAAACAATAAATGTTTGTCGAATGGACACTAAATTATTAAACACTGATAACAAGAATGTGTTCTAGCTCCCAGGGTACTTGAATGTGAAACGATGCCTGAACCCAGAAACGTGAATTTCTGATGGTAGAAGGTTGGGGCGTGCAAAGCAGGCCAGGGAGATTTGGGGGCAAGGGTAGGGTCTTTCACTGACCTGGTATCTCAGATCCTTAGAGTAACTTCAGTGACTGCTCAGGATAGAACTGGCTACCTCGGAGAATTCTGGAGGGGGCTGAAGAAGAGATTGTTCTCCTCTGTACTTGGAGCGGTGGTGAAGGGCTGTGACCAGTGCCCTCATGGATGGAGAGGGAAGGACTGGCCTCATTATATGCATGTACCATGACCGCTGTTTTAAACTCCAATACTGCTGAACAATTCAGAAATAGATCCATTATAGGTCTGCTTTAGCCCCAGGGCTTTAACACAGGTCACTAGAAAATCCAAGATTGCACAGTAATTCAAACTCTTATGAGGGAAAGGAAAAAAAAAATTCTCTTCAGCACTCCCACCCCCTAGAGCCCCTCCTTCCAGTGTAACAAGGAGCCCCTCTTCATTTCTGAGGTGCTTTGGAATAAATAGCTCTTATGTTAAACTTGAAATCTAATTTTTTCTCCAGCTATTAATTGATAAGAACAGCTCATTTTACCTCTCATGCTCTGAAGTAAGATTACAGGGTAAATAAACTGGGTCAGGTTTAGCAGGATGGACGTGAACTGTTCCCTAATTCCCCTTAATCGCTGGTAAAGGAATAACTAGGATTTGGACGTCAACATTCAATAAGCAATTATGTCGCTCCTTCAAATGTGATCTAAATTAGTCTGCTGGTCCCTCAAAGAGAATCCAACGAACCTCTAAACCATGCTCTTCAATCTCAACCTCCTTGTTTTGTTCTAGCCCTTGAGAAGAGTCGGGACGGCAGGAGGGATTTGATTTGGTTTATATTAATTTTTAAAGTATCAAGGATTTCTTGTTTTACTTGAAATAGAGCAGGGAAAAGGGGTCAGTAAACAAGGGTTTTCTCAACTACTGATCACCATGCCGTGCTCAGCATTTCATGAGCCTGGTTTCTCGTTTTCACAGCGCGTTAGAATCATTATCTAATTATTAATCTCACCCTAGAGTTCCAAGGAGCTTATGACACCCCTTGTAGTTAATGAAGGCTTTTACCTGTGGATCTGGGACTAAGTCACTGTGATTGACTGAGTGTCTGCAATAGGGTAGGCACTGACAGACCGGATAGAGGGGGAAAAGAATTAAACAGGAGGAAATTAAGAAGGGGGAGAAGACACCGGAAATGAGGGGTGAGAAACCAAAGGAAATCGGAACTTCAAAACACCTCGTTAGGAAAAAGGGGCAGTTAAGTAAGAACTCACCAAGTAATCTGCTTAAACTTTAATTATTCATTTATATATATTTATGTGGCACACTTTCTCTAGGGAACCCAATGTGCTTTGCAAACATATTAAATAATTAACTCTCTCAAATCTGAGTGAAGTGGAGGAGGGAGCAAAATTACTCCAGAAAAGGACCAGCAGGTTGGTGAGTGATGAATGTGTCTCACTTTGAAGAGGCAATTCCGTCTGATAGCCACCAGTGACCACACAACGAAAGACATCCTCTGGGGGCTAAGATTCCTATGGTGATCTGTCCTAGCACCTTCTAGACTAAGCAGCATTTGTTAATCAGATAAATGATGGCACATAGAGGGGCAGAGAGGCACATATAAATTGAGATGAACTATGTAGAAATCCAATATATTTTGAGACAGGGTATTAGCAGAAGAAAGTCAAATGGGGTGCATTTAAAAAAAAAATACTGCCTTCGGGGCGCCTGGGTGGCTCAGTTGGTTAAGCACTGCCCTCGGCTCAGGTCATGATCCCAGAGACCGGGGATCGAGTCCCACATCGGGCTCCCTGCTCAGCGGGAAGCCTGCTTCTCCCTCTCTCACTCCCCCTGCTTGTGTTCCCTTTCTCACTGTGTTTCTCGCTGTCAAATAAATAAAATATTAAAAAAGAAAAATACTGCCTTCAAGACAAAAATAAAATTTAAGAAGTATTGGGGAGCCTGGCTCCATCAGGAAAAGCATGTGACTCTTGATCTCAAGGCCACGAGTTCAAGTCCCACGTTGGCCAGGAAGCCCACCTAATATAAAAATTTTTTTAAAAGTTAGGAAGTATTTCAAATCAAGAAGATCAAAAGTGGCATTAAATAAAATGAAATTGCAAGGTCCGAATGCCAACCGATGAGCAATAGCTCATCAAAAGCACATCAATGATAAGTTGTGTTAAAATGGATTCTGACTTTCTGAAATTGTATCCTCAATGCATCATTTGTATCATTGACAGGACACTTAAAAAAAAAATGCCTTTAACACAAGTGACTTAAACACCTTTCTGGAAAGTATAAATATATCTGCCAGATCAGTGGAGGGCAAAAACAAACAACAAAAAAAATAGGGAATTAGAAAAGAAAAACAAAAAACAAGAAGTGAAAGCCACAGCTGCTGGGGTGAGCGGGGCAACCTCATACTCACCAGAAGATTCCTGCCTTCTGGGGTCCAAGTTATGGGACAGTTCTTGGTCAGTTACGGGAACGGAATTCTGGTCACTGCATCTTAAAACCAGTAGAGTGGACTCCAGCCACACAGGAGGACAGACCTGGTCCTTGGAAGGCCATGTTCACATACAAATGGCCTGGCAACACGTCACCGGGCAGCCAGCGTGGAAATGAGGCCAACTGACCTGTGGCACTTCTCAGCGTGGGAGAGAGCCGCTGATAAACAAGACAGGCCTTCTGAATTTTTGAAGGTGGAAGATCGCTTCAGCACAAGACCACCAGCAGGAAATTAAGATAGAAAAGGGAAGGGTAGTGAGCCTAAGAGAAGAAACTTTTTTAGAAGCAAATAAAACCACTCTATTGAGTCCAGACTCCACCTAGAACCCGGATGGCTTTCAATTTCAATTTTCAATTTTACCTTCTTTTTAAAGAGAATTTGTCTGCTTTCCTTCTTTCCTTCCTCCCTCCCTTCCTTCTTCTTCCCTCCCTCCCTCCCCTCTCCTTCCTTCCCTCCCTCCTTCCTTCCCTCCCTCCTTCCTTCCCTCCTCCTTCCTTCCTTCCTTCCCTTCCTCCCTCCCTTTCTCCTCCTTCCTTCCTTCCCTCCGTCCCTCCCTCCTTCCTTCCTTTGTTCTTACCTTCCTTCCTTTCTTCTCTCTCTTCCTTAAAGAGAAGAAACTTGTGTGGGATAGAACTGGTTCTCCACAAGCTTGCAAATGAGGGCCTTGGAGAAATTCCCCTGAGCCAGCTTTACCCACTGAAAATGAGGATAGTCACTCTCAGGATTGTCTTGAGGATTCACAGAAATGGTGGCCAGGGACATGCTTTGCAAGCCACACAAATGTGGGGTCATTAGTATCAGTTTGGACAGGGAGGAAAGTCTTACTATCCAGGGCACACACTTCTCAGTGTCAGGATAGAAAACTTGCAGGTCTCTCCTCCCAATTCCTTCCATAAGACAAACATCTCATGCTGCTGCCACTGGAATGTTCCAGAATCATGCTCCAGTTTCAGAGATGTTGATCTCCCGTTATTATTTGCTTTCCCCTTTGGACTAACCCCAGTTTATCTGGTTCATTTCAACATTAGTCAGGGATCGGTCTTTAGCTTTAATGCAAATGAACCAACATTTTCCTGCCTAATCCTCCTACTTCCTCTGTGTGGATCACAAAACAGGACGGGACACAACTAGACAAGCCCTCCCTTCGTTTTCCCCCAGGGGCTAGAGATAAATTCTCCTTCCACAAGGTAAACAGGCAGGCTGCCTGGAGTGACTTCTGTCCGGAGCTTTCTGTTAATCACACCAACTAAATTCTTCTAATGCCATTCACATTTTTAGTACAGATTGCTTATGCTTTCTAAGCTAAAATGCCAAAGCTTTTTCACATTGTTAAGCCATGGTATTATCAGTATCTTATTATTATTCGTACTGTGAAATCTATTCAGTGTTGTTTGCTGTATCTACAACATACATACACATATAGTTTGAATCTGTTTTAAATATTGAATGTACAGAGCAATGATGTATATTAGAGATGAGCTTAAACTTATTTTATATATATAATAAGTTTACAAAATTCATCTACTATTTTTTTATGTACACAAAGTAAGTTTAAACTTGTGTATGTCTAATCTCAACTCACCAGACTTAAACTTAGAGTGGTTAACAGGTACTTCTGTGACATTTCTAAATACTGCATCTCCAACTATATAAAAGAAACATCTGCCTACCTAACCAATTTAACAAAAAGAAAATAGGCAAAATACTGAGAAAGCCTGGCAGCCTCAGATGTGAGAAGTAACACTCTTCAATGATAACGTCAGGTTCCCCAACTGTGATCTCATTAAACTTCACAACACTCGGACAAGGGATTCAGTCACTGCTTTTATTTTTATATTCAGAGAAAAGACAGTGCAGATCCAAGGAGGTTTAGCCAATTTTCAAGGTCGCTCACACACAGCATGGAAAGAGACTGCAACCAAGCCCCTTCAGTCTACCGGGCAGCAGCTCGGCTGGCCCGCGGTGGCTTTCCCGCGGTGGACAGGGGCATCGGACCCCTGTCAGACACTTCATCCTCTTGGGAAATTTTACAGAGCGTTTCTAATTCCTCTAGACCCTGGCTAAGCATTTAAATGATTGTATTAGAGCTCTTAATACCTTCCCATCTCCCGCCAAAAGGAGCTGGGGAGAAATGTTTAAACTTTCAAGAGCACAGAGATCGAACAACCACTTCTATCTTTTTTATTCCTCTGTGAAGGTAGAAATGGGAAAGCTGTTTGTGCATTTCAAACTTAAATTTTAAAAGTTGACTTGTAGAATCACAAGCTTGGCTCCCCTCAGCCCCTTTGCTGGGAATTTTGAGGATGGCTTGTGTGTGGTCATTTTCATATATATGCTACGTGTCTAACTAGTTTGAGAAGGAAAGCTGATTTGAGGTTGAAAAACCTCTAACCATATTCTATATAATATTTTTTTAAAATTTTATGTGAATCTTCAGATTTTTGACAACGCTTATTATTATTTCACAAAACCCTCTACACTAGGTGTATTAGTTATAACCCCTGTATTTTAGGGGCTCAAAGTGGTGGAGGTGACTTTGCTCCCCAGGGGACATTTGGTAATGACCGAAGACATTTATGGTTGTCACTACTGGGAGATAGGGTGGGGTGCTATTGTCTTCTAATGGGCAAAGGCCAGGGATGATGTTAAACATACAATACTCAGGACAGCCCACCACAATAAAGAATGATCCGGGCCAAAATGTCCCTAGCGCCAAGGCTGAGAAATCCTGCTGTATGACGATCACGGTCAAAGTTCAGGAAATAGTTGCCTTTCCCTTTCCTTCCCCTTGCCCAGAATTCTGCCTCTCCAAGATTTATTGTTGCCTTAGAATGCTAGGTGTTATAATAGCTTGAACTGAAATATTCAAGCTATTTATTTTTTCAGATCTTTTGACTCTCCAAATGTTCACTACCTGGATGAGAATGCTATTATGATGCATTTTATTATCAGCATTATAAATGGAGTCAAAAAGTGTATATTTTGAATTTATCTATATTTCATCTCAGTTGTAAATTGAAACCCCAGCACACAGAGGCCACGCATAACCTTTCAGGGGAGAGATTATGCCAGTTGGTTGGGTGCCTTGTGTTCTATTAAAGTTTAAACCAGGCTTCCCTGTCAGCCTGTTACAGTTAAACACATTCAGATCTGCAAGCAGCAAGCACGAGCTTCTGTCCAAATGGCTCATTGTGTGTAGAGGAGAGAGCAGATCCGGACCAGTGGAGCGTGTCCCTCTGCCACCCCTGAGCATCCTCCCTATTATCCACTCAGGCCTGGGAGACCAGCCTGCCTGACAGCTCACAGCTGTCAAGGGACACCTGTAATTGAGCAAGCTGCTGACCAGGGATAGTGTAAAGGCAATAACAAGAACTTCTAAAATGTTCTTCCTCATATATCTCTCAGACCCACAGGCCCCACTGTGAAATTGGATCTCTTCCTGTCCTCCACCTATCCTCCCCCATGTGTCAACTTTGCTTTTAAGGGCAAAGCTCCATTAGGATCCCCAAGGTCCTGCCCACACTCTGCTCTCTCTACCCCTGCCACACCATCTTTCATTCTAATCCTCATGTAAGTCATATTCTCTCCCACCACAGGGCCTTTGCACAAGCGGTTCTCATTTCCTCAAGCTCCTCCCTCCCACTCCACTTAGTTAACTCATCTGTTCATTTAACAGATATCAGCCCAAGCATCACTTCCTCAAGGACACTTCCCAGACTTCTCTAAGTCAAATCCTTCTAATACACACTCCCATCGTACCATATTCCTCCTTCAAAGTATCCAAACTGATGCAGTTTTACAATTATTTGAATAGTGTCTAGTAGGATACATCGCTGAACCCCAAGCACCAAGCACAACACTTGACATATAGTGGGAGCTGGGTATCTCTTGCCTGACCATCTAATTGAACAAATGAACAAGTGAATGAATGAACAAACGAACAAACGAATGAATGAATGAATGAATGAGAATGAAACAATCCTCAGATCTAAAATCAAGAGTAGAGCCATAGCTATGAAACTGTATGTGTGGCCTCTGGACTTTCAGAACTTGAAATTTAGATTATTAAAAGGAGAAACCTTGCCTACAAAACATGCAAATGAAAAAAAAAGTATACTTCACTTGGAGCATCATTAAGTTAGAGAACAACTCCCACACTCTGCTCTAAGATGAAACCGACATTCAGATTCTCATTGCAAACTTAGCTTCCCTAGAATTCCTAGAATTTTCTTCTTCTTCCTCATCCCAGTGCTTCCTAAATGTGAAATATCCACAGCTGCACCATTTCTCTACATTTTCTGGGCGAGGTCAGCCTTTCTTCTCCAATTGCATGTTGTGCAAAACCCGAGAGGCCAACACTACCATTTGAGATATTTAAATATGACTTTGAGAAATGAGTCTGTCTTAGATATAAAAGCCTACAGTCACCATGATGAACATGACTGCAATGTTTAAAACCCCTAAATAAAGAGATGCAGCACTTCCTGCATATTCATTGCTGAAATGAATATTATATATGATTCCTGATTTGGGAAGTATTCAAATAAGGCAGTCGAAGGGAATGTGGACTGATTTAACTTTTATCAATGAAAACAACGGCACTTGACCAAAGGAAGAATTGCCTCTTTTAGTAGAAAGAGCAATGTGTACATGGAAGGCAGTTCTACATATTAGTCTGTGAGCAAAGCTTTATTTTTATATTATTGTGTCATTTTATGCACAGTCCCCAAGTGCCTTGTCAGTGACAGCCACTCATTAAATCACTTAAACTATCATATAAAAATAAAGATGGATTTTAAGCTACACTGAGCCAGTCAGTCGGTTAGCAAATACCGATTGCTCCCCATGGGATCCCAAGAGTTCTTATAGATGAGAAAGGTATGTATTAAGGAAGTATATGGTCCATTTCCTTAAAGGACTTAGGAACTTATGTAAGTAACAAATGAATGAACATGTAATCAAAATAAGATTGTTCAGATAAATACTATCTTGGCAAAATGGATTGAAGGTCAACAGCTAATCCTCTTCATAGTCAGCCACTATGATTCAGGTGCTATACTGGGCAGAAGGGGGGGAAGCTGTCCCGTGAATGTTAAACAGTCTGATGAAAGCCTAGAAAGTCATGACTCGGAATGAAGAAGCTCTAAGAGGTAGCTTGGTTGAACTCCTCCAACTTGCACAAGTGAAACCTCAGGATAAACTTAGTACATCATCCAGAAACATCATTTCCCCTCTTGAGCATAAAATTTATAACATTTTTCAACATGGAAACAAACATGGCTATATCATGGAGAAGAACAGCAACAACAACAAGCCCTGTTAAAAACGTGAATCCACAAGAACTCTCATGGACTGAAGGTGAGAGTACAGATTGGTTCAACCACTCTGGAAAACTGTTTGGCAGTACTAAGTTAAAATATGCAAAATGCAGGATCCGGCAATCCACTTCAAGATACAGACACTCCTGAATTCATGCCCAGAAGGACCACAGATATTTACAAGAAAATTCATGGCAGTATCATTCATGATAACCAACAACTGGACACAGCCTACATGTCCATTAACAATGAAATATATAAATAAATTGTAGTGTACTTGTATAATAGGCACATGGCAATGAAAATGATCAGATGAGGGCTACACGAAGCATCGTAGGTGAATCCCAAAAAACATGTTGGGTAGATAAAGATCTGCACAAAGGAATAGTGTCTGATTCCATTTACATAAAATCCCGAAACATTCAAAACTGGAGAATAACCTCAGTGGTTAAAATAATGGTTGGTTTTGGGCACCTGGGTGGTTCAGTTGGTTAAGCATCTGACTTTTGATTTTGGCTCAGGTCATGCTCTCAGGATCGTGAGATCCAGCCCTGCATCCAACTCTGTGCTCAGTAGGGAGTCTGCTTCTATCTCTCTCTCCCTCTGTCCCTCCCCCAAGCTCGTGCTTTCTCTAAAATAAACAAATACATATTTAAAAAAATAATGGTTGGTTTCCTTCAGGAAAAAGATAATGAGGCCCAAACAGGTGGGGGTATGGCTGCCTGGGTATGTGTTTATATTCCTTGTGATATATACCTTGTGATAATTCATTAAGCTTATATTTGTTTTGTGTACTTTTTAGAATGCATGCTATAATCATACTTAAATGATTGAAACCTTTTCTTAAAACATGTGACCCTTTGAAAATAAAAACACTAGCATTCAAAGAAATGTATTACTTGTGGGTAAGACTACTTCCCACCCTCAGCAGCCCCAAGTTTGCTGAAGGAGGTGTTCATCTTTTGTAATTAAGCTCAAGAGACATTGGCTCAGAAGGTGATGGGGAGAGGAATTATCCTGTAAGACCTGGAAGCTGGAAGGTAGTTGAAAGTTGGCCAGATTTTGTTTCTAGTCCTGGGACGAACCCATCAGGAACACTAGTGCCTGGGAACTGTGCCAAATGTAAGCACTAAACTGGGGTTACCTCAAGAGACTGGAAATAGATTAATCAGCAGTGGGGGCAGAAACTGGGTATGAGTATAGAAGCCAGCGGGCAGAACCCAGTAGAGGACACCAAAGGACAGTTCTAACTAGCGAAGCAGTATAGGGGAAGTAACTGGAGATAAGTTGCTAAGGACTCTAAGAGCAGGTCAGAAAGAAGGTGGGTCGAGAGCTGGGGGCTGGGGGCTAGGGCTGCTTTTCCCTATGCCACCATGTTCTGGCATTAAAACCTCCAGCAATCAGAGAAATCAGAATTTGAGGCTGGGCTTCTAGGTGGTGAAGAAGGTGTATTTGTCAAGGTAGGAGGATAGAACACATTTTCTCTAGCTGTTTGTGAGCTTGATTTATAACTTCTAAGTTTGGGGGGGTATGGCATGCTGACCTCCACAGTACTCTCGCACCAGGGCCCATGGATGTCAGGCTGGACTTGCTAAAGCCTCCTATTCCTCCCTTAGAGGAAACTGCCTCTCTGGCAGATAGCACACTTTGGTCACTGCTCAAGCTTTTCAGGAATTTTTTGGAACACCGACATTGACGCATCAGTGCCAGTTATGAGCTGCCCCCAACTCCCAGTCATGGCTAAACTCCACATTGATAACAGCAAAGGACAGACTTATTTATGCCAATAAAAATACTGGATGGGACAGGAGTAAGACTAGAGTCTTGCAGGAACACGTAAGACATCACCCTAAGATTGACGTCGACACAGTAGTCGGTACGTGGGGTGCACTGCTTGACCACCAACATGACCACTTAGCTGGCTCTGTCCTGCCAGTGAGGACGTGGTGAAAGTTAAGCTCTGCTGAAGCCAATCAACCTGGAGTTCCTGATCTCAGACTCAGGGACCCCTGCAGAGCAGAACTGGCATAGTTTGGCCAGATTTACCCACTTCCTGGTGCTCACCGTCTTACTGCCCCTTTTGTACACGATTCTCCACTCTGTTTCCTACTAGTAGTAATTGCATCTGGCCACTTGATAAAGGCAAAGGTGAACAGCACAGAAAGTAACGAGGCAAGCCTTAACAGTTATCTCCGGAGTGTCTGGTCTGATGAGAGAGATGGCGAAGGCTTCAGGGCAAAGGTCAGCAAATTTTCTCTGCAAAGCACCAAATCATAGATATTTCAGGCCCCTGAGTCATTGGGTGTGACCACTGAACTCTGCTTTAAAGTCAGCTATGGTGCAAAAGCATCCATAGACAATAGAGAATGGAACGATGCAGCAGTGTTCCAATAAAACTTTATTTATAAAAATAGGTAGCTGGCCAGATCCCACCTACAGGTCATAGTTTGCAGCACATTTTAGGGTATAAATACCCCCTGAGATGAAGCCAAACACTTTAGGAAGTGAATTACTTTTCTGAGTCAGTGAGAAAAACACCACCATCACTGTGTATCACCTTAAGGCAAATCAAAATGAGAGGGCATCGGAAGAGTTCATTTAAAAGATCAGTCTGCACCTTTCTCTGCCTGAAAACCTTCGGGGCTCGCAGTCCCTGGGGGTCTGGCTCTGCCACCCTGCCTTCTTTCCCACTCTTTGTTCCTTTCACATACACCATGCTGTTCAGCTGTGCAGAATTCCTCGCTGTGCCCTTGTTAGCTGGGCACAGTCCTGTCTCCAAACCTTTGTCCATGCTGAGCTCCCTTTGCTGCTTTCAAACTCATACTCATCCTTGAAGTCATCACTCAGAGGTCTCTGCCTTGACGTTTCCCTGGCACCTTGAGGTTGGGTTAATGTCTGTTCCCTGTTCCAGTCCATTGCACTTACGCTTTGCCAGGACAGCTTTGGGTGGCTGCTTCTAATTGATATCTAATGGTTTAACCTTACCTTATCTCGTATTTTAAGCACCTGCTGGCTCCTTCCCCACTGGGCTGTGAACTCCGTTCAGACCAGGCTGTGCTTTGTGACACTTCCTTCCCCTGGGATTAACACCGACCACCCAGGAAAGGGTGAACACCTGCTTATACAACTCTTACCTCAGTGCAGAAATGGGGGTTGCTGGAGGCCACCAGGGTTCCGGGGAATGATTCAGTTTCCACCATCTGTTATTTTTCCAAGATACTTTCAGTGGCTTAATAAATGACTCTTCCTGACAAGGCACTTGGGAACTGTTCATAAGTGACAGAATGATATTAAAATCAAATCAGGTTCAGAGGTAAATATACTGATCTCTCCTCTACCTAAGTTATATGTTCCCTTCAAATCAGAAGAGATAATTGTTCTAGTTTACACAGCTGTTGTGTATTTATGCACATGCATTTTCTCTTAGAAAGACATCTCATGAAAATCTCATTCTCGTCTTAGATAGGGTCGCATCTCTCTCCTTTTTCTTTTTCTTTTAATGGATTTCCCAGATCTTGTTGATTCGATCTCTAGTTCCATTTAGAACACCAAAGTGATCATTTATTCAGTGGGATAGCCACTCGCAATGTGACTGCAGCTCCTCAAAGAGCCTCCGAGGGTCAAATGCCTGGAGAACAGGATGCCAGAAATGACAGGTGCCCCCAGGCTGACTTCCATATCGGTTACCCAAGGAGAATACGGATCCGTGTTTGAGATGACACACACTAAGCTGTCAGTTGAACCTGCCACGTCAGGGGGCTGCAGCAGCCCTTTCCAGAGGTTGTTCTTTCTGCAAATGAATAAATAGGGCCCTGGGGACTGGGGCAGGGGTGTGTTTGCTCTGCCCCCAGGCTCACCCAGGGAGGCAAGTGCGAGCCTTCTCTCCCTGCCCTGCCATTAGCCCTCGCCTCCGGCTTGCCCTACGGTAGGGGCCAGGGGCAGCCAGGCCACCAGTTTATAACTTGCTCACAAGCATTTTACAGATCGGGACTGGCCTCGAGGAAAACCAAAGCAAATATTGCAAAGACGGGGCGCGCCCCAACCTCGATAAACCCTCACTTCCTCTAAAAGGTTACACCGCCTGGACTTTTTCTCTTCATTTGCCCCGAGAATTCTTGGGGAAACATTCGGTCTCTAAGAATCTCCTGAGTGGGCAAGGCTGAGTCAGACCAGCCCCAGGTCCCTTCCTCCTGGCCTCTCCCTCTTCAGCAGCACCTGCCAGTGGGCAAAGCTAGGAGTTGGCCTGGTGCACGAGGGCCCGCCTGTCAAGGTTATGGAGGCCACGGAACGAGAGAGAGGAGAGGGAGAAGGAGGGGAAATTGGTTTCTTTTAGGCTTGCCTGATTTCCTCTGGGCCCCGAGTATGGCAAGGCATAAATAGATAATCAAAGATTTTTACTTTCCCAGGTAGGAATTCTGTAATCAGAGGCTGGTTCTTGTTTTGTGTTTTGAAACTTCACTGGAAGGAAATTCGCCTGGCTTTCTCAATTAGACCGAGCATTTTCCCCTCTGCTTTTACTTGGAAATCTTCATGCTCAAGTCAGCAGTCTCTGCGGCTAATCAGATAATTCTGTGTAAATTCATACATACACAGGAGTTTTAAAAATATTTCTTTTAAGGTCCTTTGTAGTGTGTGTGTGTGTGTGTGTGTGTGTGGGTGATGCAAGCTATCATATGGTGACATGGATAACTCATTTCAAAAAGAACCTTGCTTCCTTCTCGCAGATCCCCTGAACCCAGAACCATGGCCCCCACTCCCCTCCGCCCCAGGGCTTCACCCCTACTCTGAGAAGGTGGACTTTTCGATACCTGTTAACAGAAGGAGTAATTTCTTCCCTTAGTATGCGGACTCTGATTCTCGGAGGCTGCCCCCCCCCCATTGTAACAAACCCCCAGTTGTCCTCTTGGCCCCCGAGATCCACCCTCCTCCTGGGTGGATTTATCCCTGAGCTGGCCCAGTGCCTCCTGTCCGAACCAAATAAATATCCCTCTCGTCCCACCTTTGGCCACCAGCCCTCTTTCTCCTGTCTTTCCTGCAGCCCTGTCAGTAAGCCCAATCATTCAAGGGAGAAATCAGGTGCCCCTGATCAGAAGTTCTTTCTGGGAACGAAGGCTTACTCCCATTATGCCCACAACCTGAGCACAGGCCCACATACATCAGGTCAGCGATGGGAGTTACTCCTCCTTGACGGTCCCCACATCCAGGCAGTTTTGTCCCCTTCCATTTCCTTTCCCCTTGCCTTACTTAGTTCAGTGCTCAGCTTCTTTCCCAGAGCTCTGCGAATGCTGGGAGGAGGTATGATTCAGAGCGTGGGCCTGAAACTAGACTACCTGGCTTCCACCCCTACCCCTACCCCGTCTTAGCTCTGTGACCTGAGTCCCGTCAGTTCATCCTGGGTGCCTCAGTCCCCTCATCCTTAAATAAAATGATGCCTTGTGGGCATTTGGAAAGAACAGGGGCTGGCAGGCTTTTCCTATAAAGGGCAAGGTAGTAAATATTTCAGGTTTTGTAGGTCAAAATGCAAAATGAAGGCTATTATATAGGTACTTCTGGAGCTAGAGAGAAAATAAATTTCCACATTTATTATTGACAAAGTTCAAAATATAATAATAATCGAGGACAATTTTTTAATACTACAGGTCTGCTAATAAGATAGTGAAATTCTTTTTGGGGGGGGTTGGGGGAGGGAGGGAGTTAACATTTTCCTTAATGAAGGTTCAAAGTTAGTGTTCCCCATCATCAAAATCTATTGTCAATGTTCACCTATAAAAATCATTCTTAGCGGGTAGGCTAAAATCCAAAACAGGTGTGGGCCAGATTTGGTCCACGGGCCATAGTTTGCCTATTCCAGGGAAAGCATAGAAGAGATAGTGCAATGTGCTTAAGATCCCAGGAGTGGGGCGCCTGGGTGGCTCAGTTGGTTAAGCAACTGCCTTCGGCTCAGGTCATGATTCCGGAGACCCGGGATCGAGTCCCACATCCGGCTCCCTGCTTGGTGGGAAGCGTGCTTCTCCCTCTCTCACTCCCCCTGCTTGTGTTCCCTCTCTGGCTGTGTTTCTCTCTGTCAAATAAATAAAATCCTTTTTTTAAAAAAAAGACCCCGGGAGTATTCAAACTAGTGGGTTATTACAGTCATTTCTTACCATCCTACACACTTTCACCCTTGGCTTCAGCCGAGTAGACACTTAGGGGTTCCTTTAGCTGCCTTATCTCTCTGAGCCTCTGCTCCTGCAGTGTCGTAAGCCCTCACCTCCCTGGGGATCCTCTCCTGCCCGCTTCCTTCTTCTATATCTTCCCGTTCTCAAGGATCTGACCACTTCCCCTTCAAGACCCTGCTGTGGCCCTGACAGAGCCCATCCTTGCTCCTGAAGCACTTGATGGTCTCCACCCTCCCTTTATACTGCTGGTGGAAACCATGCATTATACACGGTACCTCCAGCTTTGGGTCGGATTACATTAAGTGCTCAACAAATATTGGCCATGTAAATAAACAGCCTTCTCTGTGCCAGTGGGAGACTCAGCAGAAACTTTCCTTGACTGCCCCGGCTCCCGGGAGCTCTTGGTTCTCTGAGTACCTAAAGCACTGGGCCCTCGTCAGTGTTCTTATTGGACACACATTCTAGAATGATGGCTAAGCCCCTTGGCTCTGGATACAAATCCCAGCTCTGTCCTCTCTGGCTTTGTGGTTTTGTACAAGTTACTGAACTTCTCTGAACCTCTACTTTCTTGTTGGTAAAATGGGGTAATTTGGGTACCCACCTCGTAAGTTGTTTACAGATTAGATGAGACAAGAGATATAACACACTCAACACAGTCACTACTCTCTATATATTCTTAATATTTTATTTATTTATTTGACAGAGAGAGAGAGAGAGAGGGCACACAAGCAGGGAGGAGTGGGAGAAAGAGAAGCAGGCCTCCCACTGAGCAGGGAGCCCGATGCAGGACTCAATCTCAGAACCTTGGGATCATGACCCGAGCTGAAGGCAGACGCTTAATGACTGAGCCACCCAGGTGCCCCTCGTCAATACTCTATAAAATATTTGTTGCTTAACTGACATTTATTGAGTAATGCCCATGTTTTAAACCCTTTCATTAATATGTTTATGCCTCACAATGACCCTCTAAAGTAGATATTATTGTTATGTCCATCTCATGGATGAGAAAACCTGAGGCACAGAGAGGTTGTGTAATTTGCCTAAGGTCACACAGCAAGTGTGGCGGGGTTAGGTTTCAAATCCGGCCATCTGCCTCCAAAGCTGTCCTGCTTAAGTCTAGCTGGTAAGTACTTTACTCTGGGCAGAGATGTGCCTCTTTTATAAGGTTTTAGGCACTTAGGGACAAGTTACAGAACTCTTAGTCCTCTTCCTACCTTCCAGCACAGCCTCTTGCACATGGTGAAGCCTCATAGACACCTACTAATTCTTTTACCCCTCCCTCTCCACGCCAGTCCAGAGCAGGGATCCGAAGAATGTTCTAGGGACATTTTTTCCTATCCAGGTCTGAGCACCTATGAGCACTTCTGTATCTTAGAGAGGGGGACAGGAAAGGAAGTAGAAAAAGTAATGTAAAAAGAAATAAATGCAAGAGAGGTGTCTGGGTAGAATTTCACCAGCTCAGAAGCAGCAGTGAATTTTGGTTCTGTCTCTGCTAACTCCTTTTTCCTGCTACCCCATGGAGGGCCAACTGTACCATCAGTGGGCAGCTCGGAGGCCACAGACCAACACAAGCTGACTCCACTGATTATAATGTGACTGTCCCTCTTAATCAAAGTGAAGTCATCCTCTGATTTCAGAAAGTGAAGGATAACAAAATTAATGATGGCTTGAGTGGGCTTCTGACAGCCGCTGGCCACTGAGAAGCTACAAGGCTGCAGGACTGCTGCATTTCAGTGATACAAGCAGGGATGTGTGCGTCAACAAGGGTGTCATAAGTCTTAATTACCCAGAATCAAGGCCTCACCTTGCTGCATGTTCCCCAGGAGCTCCCTATGAAGTCAATGGGAGCTTTGCCTGCAGTTCAGCCCCATGAAAAACTTGCAGGCAAATGTTTGCAAATTACCTTGAGTGCCTCTGATGGAAATCAGAGAGAATTATTTATTTTCAGAATGTTAGCAGAACTGGATCCCCACCTTGCCGTCTCCCTCAATGTTACTCAAATCCCACTCCCTTTACCTCTGATTAATTCTCAATTGTGGGGCTCTTTTCTTTGTGATTGATGGATACAACTCTCAGGTCTTGCCCTCAGCCAAACCGCCGGTAATGACCTGTAGTTCTCGTCCCATACTTAGCAGCTCTCTTCAGAAAGCCTAATGCATTTTCCATTAAAAGAATTGATTCTCCTTTTCCTTACCAGCAATGGCAAGCCGTAATCTCCCCCATGTGGAGGACATTGAGAGCCCCCTACCCTGCTCACTTTCCCCTCTGGAAGTAGCTATTCCCGGCGCCCCACCACGTCCACTGACCCAGGTGGATGACAGCTCACTGCTGTTCCCTTGTCCTGAGACTTGCCTTGAGAGGTTTTGCCTCTCCCTGGGGACAGCCCATACCAAGATTGCCTGAGAATGAGGCTCCAGGCTGACCCACATGCCCCAGAGCTCCCATGGGATCAGGCTGAGGTTAGACCACATCTATGCCTACCCTCTGCACATTGCCCTCACATCCCTGCCCAAGAGGCCCATCTCAGGCTCTGCCTCTGGGCAACCCAACCTGAGACACCCCTCTCCCTACCTCCCTCACTACAAGCACAGCAGCATTGAACAGCTCCAGCGGGTTATGCTACTTCCTTCTTCCAACGACCAAGCCTCCAGCTGGCCAAAGTCCACAGCGTGGGTCTGATTGCCAAGCACAGCTTAGCCCTCCTGCCTCACCAGAGAGGATCCTTCTTCCTGAGAGGCCTACCCAGACCCCTCTATTGGGCCTGGGGCATCTCCATCCATGCACACAGCCCTGCATACAAAGCCCTACCATAAATTCCTTCCTATCAAAATGGCGTGTCTGCTTATCTTTCTCCTTTACTGGACTGCAAATTCTCTGATACTCCCAAAGCCCACCACGCATATGACTCACAAGAGATCTTCAACAGTTATCTGTTGGTTGATTAAATGAACCCATGAATGACCAAACTAGGTATTTCACAAATGCTTAGTAATGACAACCAAATTCCAACTTCAAGTTACTAGATCAACATTTGCTTACCTGCAGTTTACCTGAAGTTTTCCTAAATAGAAGAATTTACTAGAAATGTCTTTAGAGAATCCAGTGTGTTTAATGCACTCATATACACAGTCTGGTTAGGGTGTCCGATGTAATCAATACATGCACAAGCTTGGATGTTTCAGGAGGTTTTCATTTCTTCTGGGCCCTTAGCTTGCGAACACTCCCAGCCCCAGTGACCTCTGACCATTGGCAATCCTCTGCTGAATTTTAAATCCTTTCACCTTCCCCTATCTGCTCCCACCAACAATAAAAACAAACAAATAAGCTGGGGTGGGGTGGGAACTATACAATTCTTAGTGCCAGAACAGCTCTGCTCATGTGAGGAAGACACCCTTGAGCATCAATGAGCCATGCTTGCAAATCTGCCATATCACAGCCGACTTTCCAGAAAAGCACCATCCTGCGCACACGTTCCTCCTGAATGCAAACCCTGTGACCGCCAGAACTGTCCAATGTTCTGACTTGTCCACTTCTCACTAGGGAATTGGGTGTACTGGGCCGTAGAGAGGCATTAATTCTCCGCGCGACCACAAACCAAAACACACACGGCATTAACAAATTTGCCAGGGATGGATATGCAAATGGAACAAGGACAAATATTAAAATAGCCCTATCTTTCTTGGCTGCCACCTCATGTTGTCCAAAATTCATAGAAATATTAATCCTCCTGGAACACTTAGCAATGCATATACAGTAACATTCTTGAGAAAGCTAATAATTATCTCTTGTTAGTGAGATCAACTTACTGCATGCATGCAGTCTTTCACGGCAGGGACAGAAAAATATTGTGACTTGTTACAATAAGCAAAACATAGTGGCAAGCTAAATTGGGACATTTAAACTAACAATAATAAAGACACCCTGCTATAGTTCTCCTCTACCTCTAATTGGTAAAATTAACAGACAATAGACACGGTAGTAATAGAAAGATGTATTATAAACGGTTGGTTGAGACACAAAAAGACAAACTTTCTTCCTTCGCTTGTGTTGTTATAGCTAATATTTATTAGGCACCCACTATGCATGGCATGACGCTTATCAGGGACGAGGATAATAATAAATTACTACCTGTCAGCCAGGTGCATGGTAACTTCATTATGTGATGAGGCAGCACTCTTATTAAGTCTTTGGAATCTATTAAAAGTCTCATTTTGAAACAATGAACCAAGAGGAACAAATTTATGAATTGTGGATCCCCAGTATTAACCCAAAGACTCAGCCTCGAGAAAGAAAAAAAAAATCTTAAGAAAAAAAAATTAATTGCTGCCAAGGAAAAATCTAGGAACATAAGTTAGCAGGCTCAGCCAGATGCTCCTAGCTGTGCTGTAACAGAGATGAGGCAAATACCTAATTTCATAAGAAAAAAAATTGATAGACTAGACTCTGAATCAGGCAGAGTCCAAAAAACTCTTCCATGCAAGATTCTCAATCAAATGGCATAATACACAGCAATGTCTGGACACATCCGAGATGCCCCTCTGACCTCTGGTGCTCATCAGAATTGTGCTGTCATGGGGCGCCTGGGTGGCTCAGTTGGTTAAGCGACTGCCTTCGGCCCAGGTCATGATCCCAGAGACCCGGGATCGAGCCCCACATCGGGCTTCCTGCTCAGCAGGAAGCCTGCTTCTCCCTCTCTCACTCCCCCTGCTTGTGTTCCCTCTTTAGCTGTGTTTCTCTCTGTCTAATAAATAAAATCTTAAAAAAAAAAAAAAAGAATTGTGCTGTCATCTTTCCTGACGTAGCCAGATGTAATTTGCCCTTTACACTCAACAGTTTAATTTGTTTAGCGAACGTGGGAGGTTGTTTGCAAAGTTGGCCGTGATGAAACTCCCCAGCGGTGCGTACACATCCTTTTGCCACGTCACTTTGCACCACGTCCTGCCAAGTGGTGGCATCTGTTACTCCTTGCCCTGAACATGGGAAGGCTTTGCAACTCGTGTTAGCCAAAGGAATACAACAGGAGCGATGCTTTGGTGACTTCTGAGCCTAGGGCTTAAGGGACCTTGAAGTCTCCACAGTTACCGTCTTAGAACAGAGAACCACCAGGGGAGGAAGGCTTGGCTAATGATCTTGAAAATAGGAGCTTGAACGGAAAGACAAGCCGCACCAAGAGCCAGTACCGATTGCCAGATGCATGAGTAAGGCCATCTTAGAACATCTAGTCTTAGCGCTAGAAACTGAGTCATTGTCCCTGCCCACCTACCCAATTCGTATGTGGAAGGCCTAACCCCCAGTGAGATGGTATCAGGGGGTAGGACCTCTGGGAGATTAAGTCCTGCAAGTGGGGCCCTCAGAATGGAAGTGGGGCCCTTCTAAGAAGAACATGGAAGGACATCTGTGTCTGCCACAAAAGGACACAGTGAGAAGGTGTCCCTCTGCAAATCAGGAAGAGGGCACTCACCAGGAACTGAATTGGTTAGCTCTTCTATTTTGGACTTCCCAGGCTGCAGAACAGTGAGAATTGCCTCTCTTTTGTATAAACCACAACGTCTGTGACATCTATGTTATAGAAGCCCGAGCTAAGATTCGAGGGATGCTGCCACGTGGCAGAAACTGCATGAATGACCCCCGTAGAGATCGTGCCGAAGAGCAGCCCCACGAAGGCCAGCATGAGCACTGACCCTCAGAGTCATTGTAATTTTAAGCCACCAAATTTTGACGCAGTTTGTTACATAGCAATAGGTAATGTAACACTGAACAATGTGATAGCCTTTAAAATGTTTCGCAATATTTTAAAAGAGTGATGTGCTCCAACTCCTTGTATACAACAGAAGCTTCCAGACTATGTTATCCTGTGAAGCTAAGAAATTTCTTCTCATTTCCTCACCATCATTCTTAGAGCAGTTCGTGCTGGGACTGAACTGTTGGACCTCCATTTGCGAAGGGAATAATAAAAATGGAAGGCTCAGAAATGCTTGTTCAATGGTTGACTGATCATTTGTCTACAGTGAGGTGGGTTGAGCGTTCCCCTGGCATCCTCCGCTGTCCAGGTGAGCCTTTGTCATAACAGTAGCACCACCGTCCAATCCGGAGGCTGAGTGGAGGGCCTCTTGTTCACAGGAATCCTTGAATGGCCTACGAGTCAGTTTCTCGGAGTTCTCCCGAGGAACAAAACCAGCAGAGAAATAGAGCCAACTCCCTCTCTCTCGCTACATATATGTATGTGTGTATGTTATATGTATATACATGTATACATAGATAGGTAGATATAGACATATCTGTATATGTATATATAACAGTATAGATATATAGGTATATATGCCCATATATAGAGATCTATGTCTATATACATGCATAGATGTATATATTTTTTTATGTATTTGTGTGTTTGTGTGTGTGTGTGTGTGTATATATATATATATATATATAGAAAGAGAGAGAGAGAGAGATTATTTTAAGGAATTGGCTCACATGATTGTGGAGGCTTGACCAGTCCAAAGTCTTCCAGGATAGGCTGCAAGATCCAGGGAAGGATTTCAGTTTAAGTCCAAAGGTAGACTGCCGGCAGAACACCCTCTTCTTCCAGGGAAGTCAGTCTTTTTCTCTTAAGACCTTCAACTGACTTGATGCAGAATAATCTGCTTAACTCCAAGTCTACCGATTTAAACATTAGTAGTCTCATCTAGAAAAGACTGCCACAGAAACATCTAGAATGAAGTCTGACCAAATATCTGGCCACAGTGGCCTAAGCTGACATATAAAATTAATCAATTGTGTGTTGAAATGAATTGTGTCTCCCAACTTAGGTTGAAGTCCTAACCTCCAGAACCTCAGAATGTGACCTTCCTTGGAAAAGAATCTTTACTGAGGTAATCAAGCTAAAATGAGGTCCTTAGGGTGGGCCTTGATCCCGTGCAACTGGTGTCCTTATAAAAGGACGAAAGCAGGACATAAGCCAGATGTGCTCTGAGAGAAGAGCATGTGGAGACAGGGGACAAGGTGACCAGGCAGCTGGAGGGATGCTGCCACAAGCCAAATAAGGCCGCAGATACCCAGCAACACTAGAACCTAAAAGAGGCATGGAGAGATTCTCCCCTGGAGTCGTCGCAGAGAGTCTGGCCTGCCAAAACGTTGATTTTTGGACTTCCAGCTTCTAGAACTGTGAAGCAATCCATTTTGGCTCCAAGTCATCCTGTGTGTGGTACCTTGTGAAAGCAGCCCTGAGAAACTAATACAGATGGGTAGCTGGGAGCCCTGCTTCCAGGTCTGAGACCACAGACACCTGTGCCTCAGGCGAGGGAGGAGGAGGCAGCAGAATAAAAGCCTACCATGGGCCTTCCCTCCTTGCGCTCCTGTCCTTACTTACAACATGAGCCTTGGACAAGCCCGGGGAGAGAGGCCTGAAGGAGTCAGGAAAGCTTCCATCTCCCCCACAAAGAGGCAAGACCATTCCCAAGACTTCTGGATCACCAACTAGTTGGGAGGAGAGGTGGCTTCTTGGCTGTGAGTTTGGGGGCTCAGGCCCTCTGCGCAGGCATCCGTGGAAAGATGTAGCGATGTCCAGTGTGGCTCCTACAGCGTGCCACACTCCTGCATCTCCTTGTGACAAACAATCCCGTGGTGGAGAGAAATTCCGATGGAGGTCATGCTGACCTTTCATGGTGGGAACCGCCTGGGCTCTGGAACCAGACGGATGGTCAGCGCTCTGCTAGTCACCACTTAATAACATGGCTGCCTTTCTATTGAAGGCTGAGCATTTGGGGGATATTACCTCATTGATGCTTTCTCACAATTCATTTTACAGATGAGAGACTGAAGCTCTGAGAGATTAACTGACCTTCCCAAAGTCACAAAGCCAGCTAGCATCCTAATGCAGGCTGTCTAGGGCCCAACCCCAAAGCCCAGTCTTAACCACCATACCTAATAAACTAGGGCCACTGTGGCCCAAATTAAATCTCTATACTTAGTCAAGCCTACCAGCAAGCTAAAAGCACCCATTCTCTTAGATTTCCTAAGGGTACAAAAAAAAACCCACCACCACCAACACACACACACACACACACACACACACACACACACACACACACAAATTGGGGCCTTGACCTTGAGGTATTGACAGGAGGATACCCATTTGCTGATGATTATGACTGACACTGTCCCCTTCGGAGTATGGAAAGTTGTAGTTCACCCACAGGGAAAGCTTCAGCTAGTAGGGACTGCCCCATTTTTAATGAGTTGGTATTTTGCCCTCCAAGCACATCAGCAGGTGAATGCATGTCATTAGAAGAGTCCTGCAGGCATCACGAAAATGTTGAAAATTAAGGAATTTGAGCCGATGCTTGACATGCTAGGCAGCAGGTCCAAATCATAGCTAATCACTACCCTAGGCAAATCGCGGATTAATTCAGACTTTAATTCCCTTCATCTTACACCTTCCTGCCTATCTGCTGTGCCTACCTGACTCCCAGGAAGGAGCTGCGGCGAGGGTCGGTCAGATAAAAGTGCTGTCACGTTGTGCCACCAAAACCTGTGTGCCTTCACTGTGTCATTAACACACTACGTCAAGAAATGGCTTCAACATTAATCTCAAAGGCGGAATCACGAGATCTGTATCCTGGAAACAGACGGCCTTGGAATATAAAGGATGGGTGGTGCCCTGGCATTAGCTGACGGCGGCCACTCCACACTTTCCAGTCCAAAGCAAATAGTGGGGCCCCTGGCAGCCTTCGGGACCAGAGTTTGTTTAGAGGGCAGGTGAAGAGAGAATCGTCATACAGGGTGGGTCCTGGTATGATGATGGGGAGGATGGGACTCCGGCTGCAGAGCCTCCTCCCAGGGCAGCAGCTGGGGGGGCAACAGGAAGAGCAATCTTAGGCAAGATTCAAATAAACAGAGGTTCCTGGAGGTGGAACCCTGAATGGCTGTATCTGGAGGCTTAAAGTCCTAAACCAAGGTGTTGGCAAAGTGGATTCCTTCTGAGAACGTATAAGGAGAATCTGTTCCATGCCTCTCTCCTGGTTCCTGGCGGCAGTGGGCAGTCCTTGGTGTTTCCTGGGTTGCAGAGGATATTACTCCAATCTCTGCCTCAGTCTTCACATGGCACTTGCCCGCGTCTCTGTGTCTAAATTGCCTTCTTATAAGGTCCCCAGGCATGCTGGATGAGGCCCTGCCCTAATGATTTCATCTTAACTTGATAACCTCTGCATAGATTCTATTCCCAAAGCCCCTTGCATTCAGAGGTTCCAGGGGTTAGGACTTCAAGACATCTTTGAGGGGATATGATTCAACTCATAATAATGACCCTAGTGAGGGTCTCCCCCACGGATTGTAAACCGCTGAAAAATGGGTGCTAGCTTATTCATTTCCTATCCCCAGTGCCTACACCATGCTTGCCAAATAGCTAATGTCCAATAAATGCTGGATGAAGGAGTAAGCAGTAGGCTTAGATCTGGATTACTTGGCCAAAGGATTACTTGGCCAAAACCCAGAGTGCAAAATCCTGGCTCTACTATTGCCTCCCTGAGTGGCCTTTGACAAGTCTCTTAGTTCCTCTGAGCCTCAATTTTCTTCCCTCTAAAATGGTATAATACAACATGCAGGATGGTGGTATGAAGCCAAGGAGAGAGAGTATATGAAATGGTTGGCAAATAGTAGGTCTGCAGTAAATGAGAGGTGTCCTTTTATTTATTTATTTATTTATTTATTTATTTATTTATTTATTTATTTTTATAGGGGAAAGCGTGAACACAGTCCCCCACTACCACAAATTATGCAGTCAAGTTTCCCACATTTGGGAAAATCGCAGGGGTCAGCACATCCGGAGTGCAATGGATAAGCCTCGCCCTGGGAAAACCACCCTCGTGATCATGGTATCTCCCCTGCCAGGTAAGTATGAGAGGTGTCCTTTTAAAAGGATATTCCAAACTTAACCCTCCATGCTACTCTCCATTTCACATTTCTTTATACCATTATCATCCCATCCTATAAAGTCGTCAAGATTTTCAAAACACAAGACTAATATAACTCCATTGATCGAGATGTTTTCAGTTGGCAGTGATAGAAACCCATTCAAAAAAAGCAGCATGGAAGGTATTTATTAGCTCACACAGTGCCCTGCCGGGTGGCTTCAGGCCGGGCTGGACCCAGTGTGCAAACAATGCTGTCAGGGGTCTCCTGTCTCTCAAACGGGTCCCCACCCCATGGCGACCAGCAACCTCAGACCGAAATCCCCCGGCTTAACAACCCCAGAGGAAATATATGGTGTTTGCTGATTATGACATTAGAAAAAAACCCAAGGAAGATTCTGATTTGCTTGGTCTGGATCATTGGAACCAGTCACAATAGCCAAGAGTGCTGGGTTCTTGGAGCAATCCGTTCTGGGTCATGTGAAGGGAAGAGCAGAGGTAGACTCCTGTGGAATGGCCTCCTTACAGAGAAGAGGATTCTCCTTCTGGAAGGAGGTACTGGAGAGATTGAAATAAGATATGCCCCTGACATTTGAAACTTTCCATAGGACAGAAAATAAAAGATGAAGCTAAAAACAGTTAAAGTTCTGCAAAAATATTTGATGTAATTAAAAAAAATACGAACAGAAACCAGACCTTACATACAATAACACGCCCAGGCACCCATGCCCTAAGCACAGCCCCATCCCAATCCCCTTAGGCTCACCCCACAGAAGTTTTTTCAGTTGTTCATTTTATACTAGACTCTGGCTTTATGAAAAATACCCCGTAACTCAGGTCTAATTTCCCTGGGGGACACAGATTAGAAATAACCATGAAGTCTTTTTCCCGCTCTTTTTGCTATTCTAAACAAACTGGGAAATATTTTCCCCTGAGGAACAATAGTCCAGTCACTCACGCAGTACTTCTTTTATTGCTATTTGCTGCTGATTCTACTTCTTTTTCTTCTTCTTCATTTGCTTCTTTTTTAGCTTCCCAACATTTGCATACAACCTTCCCTATTGTATACTTCTACGTTTGTTAATGAGTAAGACAGATGACATATTCATGTGTGGGGTTTTGTGAAAATGTCAACTTTGCTTTATGGCGGGGGTGGACGGGAATGAAAACATCTTGTTGGGAATGTGCTGACATTTGCACAGTGCTTGACCATGTATCCCACGCTCTCATTTCATGGTCACACAACCACGAGGCATTACCCCCATTTTACAGATGAGGCAACTGAGGCTCAGAGAGCTTAGTAAGGTGTCATTCACAGACTTGAACCCAAATAGTAACAGCTGAGATCTATTATTCTAAAGATTGTGTGCAGTGTCTCATTAAATCTTCTCAAAAAGTTTATGGGGTAGATAGTAGTTGTCATTTTACAGTAAAGATATTGAGGCTTGGCGGCTTCAATACATTGGTAAAGACTCAAACCCAGACCTGTCTCACTGCAATGTTGGATTTAAAAGACCAGCTTTGCTCCAGACTCACCTGACTCTAAAAAGTCCGGAGCAGGTCACTGTGAGAAGCCCGGCCCAGACCCTAGGGGCACAGGGTGGAGAGTGATCAGACACACACCGCTGCTCGGCTGAGAAGCCTTCACTTGGCCAGCCAGCCCTGTGCATGAACTATTTCCAGACCTTGGCTGTTCAGAAATGCTGAGACAGCCTGGATGCAGCCCAGATGCTGACATAAAGGTGCTCCAAAGACAAAACACCAGAACAAACTGCTGCCTGCTGACCTCCCCCCATGGAAATCGCAAGGACCTCCATGTCCATAAAGATGCTATAGACAGATAGAAATGTCTGGTAAGCAGAGCATCCCAGCAAGCGCACCTACGCACTGCAGCCAATAAGCCGGGTATCGCTGTGTTCCCGCATGGGGTGTGGACGGCACAGATCCCAGCTGAGGTGGCCGGAACGCGGCTGATTCTTTCACCAGTGGCTAAGGGCAGCCCTGGCCCCTCTCAGCCCTAAGCGCTCCTCCCACCTCCTCCGAGTAACAGAGCTCCCACTTACAAGTTCATCAAAATCCTGGTCAGGAATGAGAAAGAAACAGAAAATACTCTGTTAATTAAAAGCTCCAGAGGTGGGTGCCTGGGTGGCTCAGTGGGTTAAAGCCTCTGCCTTCGGCTCAGGTCATGATCTCAGGGTCCTGGGATCGAGGCCTGCATCGGGCTCTCTGCTCAGCAGGGAGCCTGCTTCCTCCTCTCTCTGCCTGCCTCTCTGCCTACTTGTGATCTCTCTCAAATAAATAAATAAAATCTTAAAAAAAAAAAAAAAGCTCCAAAGGTGCCAGTGGTTAACAGTCTAAGGATGCTTTCTTGCTAGGCAGAGCCTATCCCAAGGCCAGACAGCAGCTGTCAGTGTCAGAGTCATCACAGCTCCTGTGCCTGGTTTGGCCTGAGAGCATGGAGCTGTGACAACTGGAATAAGGAAGATTTTTAAAGTTCCTGAAATCCCAGGTTTTGGAGGCAATTCGATAATTAAAGAGAAGCAAGGCTTTCCCTGCCTTCACAAGGGAGATTAAGTTTCTGAATATCTTCCCCATGCAATAGGGTCTCTAAAATACCTGGAAAATGTTAAGGAATTAGTATCAACAGTCAGTCAACAGATATTTATTGAGCATCTACTATGTGCCAATATTCTGGAAGGTCCTGGAGACAGAGCAGGGAGACAGAGAAGCCTCCTGCACTTGTGGCGTTCGTATTCTAGAGTGAAGGTCAAGGATTAACATGTGAACAGTGTGGGCTGAGGGACGAATTGGAGAGCGAGGGGACTGAAAGCTACTGGAGGCTATGTGATGGTGGAGAGCACTCTGAGCAGGTGCCACCTGGACAGATGCTTGAATGAACAAGTAAAACCAGGTCTACAGCGGAGCCCCAGGCATTTCAGACTGAAGGAAGTGCGAGTGCAAAGGCCCAGTGACCAGATCAGTGGCATGTGTTCAAGAATAAACTGGAAACTTGTGTGCTAGGACCAGTTAATGTGGGAGAAGGGAGGGAGATGAGGTGGAACAGATAGGCAGGGACAAATGATCCAGAACTTTCTGGGACATGGTAAGATCCTTGGATATAATTCTAAGTGTTAGGAAACATTTGGAATGCTTTAGCAAGGGGTCATACAATCTGATTTTAATTTCTGAGAGTTAGCCCTGGCTGCTGTGTGGAGTACGATTATGGGGGTAGGTGGCAGGGAATAGAGGGGAGAAAATATTCAGTAGGACTAATGTCTACATTACATAATATTGCTGTTAATATGACTCAATGACATTTATTGACCTCACTACACAAAATGTTGGTATTTTCAGAATGGTTTTCTCTGCTGTTTGGCAGAGTTCCATCATCTCAGACTATCTAGGGTCTTAAGGTAGTATTTTTATAAGCTGATGTATCCTTTTACCTGTGATAGGGAAACTGAAGGGACTCCATTTCATTTATTTATTAATTTTTATCTTTTTGTTTAAGACTTTATTTATTTATCTGACAGAGACAGACACAGTGAGAGAGGGAACACAAGCAGGGGGAAGTGGGAGAGAAAGAAGCAGGCTTCCCGCCGAGCAGGGAGCCTGATGCGGGGCTTAATCCCAGGACTCTGAGATCATGACCTGAGACCAAGGCAGATGCTTAACAGCTGAGCCACCCAGGTGCCCTGGAACTCCATTTTAGAAAGGCTCCATTTCTTTCTTTCTCCTTCTTTCCTTCCTTTCTTCCTTCCTTCCTTCCTTCCTTCCTTCCTTCCTTCCTTCCTTCCTTCCTTCCTTAGATTTTATTTTATTTATTTGAGAGAGGGAGACACAGTTGAGAGAGGGAACACAAGCAGAGGGAGGGGCAGAGGGAAAAAGCCCACTCCCTGCTGATAAGGGAGCTGAATGTAGGGCCTGATCTCAGGGCCCCAGGCTCATGACACAAGCCGAAGGCAGATGCCCTACCTACTGAGCTATGTAGGCACTCCCAGAAGTCTGTATTTCTGCTGTTTTCCTGAGAGGCCCCATTTACTCATGTTCTGTATCTCACTTCACGTCTAAGTAAACCAAAGAAACTGCACTCCTACTCCCGGGGGGGAGGCAAGAAAGTTGATCATTCTCTAAGTTTCATCCTAGGCCCCGATACGCCTGATAGCATCTAAGAACTGGATCCCAAGCATGTTCGCGGACATTAGCTTCCAACAGACCTCAGTCGACACTGCCCCCCATATCCCCTAGCTTCGGTGATTCGTGGAATAAACGCCTGGCACTTGCTTTTGATCAGATTCTACTTTGGATGTCTGAAAGAAAACGTACCCTAGACCCTTTTTCAGTATAATCCCTAGCCCCAAACGACAGTGAGACTCCCTCCTTTTCTGAGTCTCCCAGACACTCTGTCTGCTATACTCCATCACTTACAGTATTTAAAAAACTTCTGCTCTCACTTCCTCCTGGCTGATTTCTATCCTGCACTAAGCCAAGGACCTCCTCTGGGTCCTCAGACCTGGGCTGCCTACATCATATCCTTCTAGGGGCTCAGAAATATACCTAAAGGAAGGAGAATTGACTACAAAGAGTTAAGAATGTTGGCTGACCAGTGAAATACTTTTGTAATTCCCAAGGTATGTACAAGCCTTATAATTATGTCCTTGAAGCATTGAGGACACCGTTGCTCTGTAATGGACAAGAAGGTGGCCACCATTCAGAGGTGATATCCTTCAAGAATGGTGCATATGTGGGCAGAGGATGGTCAACTCTATGAGTGTGAGGGCTATGCGGGAGAGCAGCGACAGATACCTCTGTCTCCATCTTTTTGCACTGACTGCTCACATGTGCATTGAGGAACTGCTGGGGCCTGGATGTCTTGTCTCCCCCTCAAATTCATATGTTGAAATCCTAATCCTCAAAGGTGATGGTATTAGGAGATGGGAACTTTGGGAAGTGCTAAGGTCATGAGGGAAGTGTCCTCATGAATGGGACTCGTGTCTTCTAAAAGGGTCCCAGGAGGGTTCCCTAACCCCTTCTACAATGTGGGGACAGAGCAAGAAGGTTGTGGACCAGAAAAAAAGCCCATACCTAGCCATGCTGGCACTCTGATCCCGGATGCCACAGCCTTAAGAACTGTGAGAAGTAAATGTTTGTTGTTTATAAACTACCCAGTCTGTGGTATTTTGATATAGCAGCCCGAATGATCTAAGGTAGGACCTGAGGTGGCCTTTCAGACTTCTGTCCCATCACTGCCCTTGTGTTTCTAATAGGACAGAGGTATAAGAGGTATTTAAGGTAAAAAGTATTGAGATTTTAGTTGCCATCTGCCTGGGTATGAAATTTCCACTTACCTTAGGTTTAAGTGTCTCCTTCTCTGCAAAGAGGGGCCTTGTACACTGAGATGGATATTCCCAGGACAAAGGCAAAATCTTCTAAAACTAGGATTTCACTGAGCAAGGACTTGGTGCTTATTCCTGATGGAAAGTAAATCTAGATTCACTTTGAGCTGGGAGGAAGCAGGTCAGAAATTCAAAGTTGTAGTTCCCTGGCCTGGGCGGATGTGCCAGAACATGAACCATAAACCTCCATCACTTATCTTGGCAGATAGAAAATTGGAATCTGGGAGGAAAGTTTTGAATCAGACACTCAATCCCAATAAATGCTCAGTCTTGCTGAGCTCCCAAATGCTCTGCACTCTATCTAGCAGGCTGTGAAGGACACTCAACACTGAACCTCTGCACCGCGTGTGGAACCACCTGGAGCATCTGACAACAACGTCCCCCCACCCGCAGTCTCCCCGCACCCGTTCCTGTACAGCTTGCTTGCTTTCTTCTTCTTCTTTCCCTTTTGTTCTTTGGCTCAGTGGCATTTCGGTAACACCAACACAGACTGACTCAAGCACGTTTCCTTGGTGCCAAGACTGAGATTGTGAGACGACAATAGAAGACAGAGAATAAGAACATAGGCTTTTAAATGGGTTCAAATCCTGGCTCTGCCACTTACCAGTTATGTGGCTTTGGGCAAGGCTGAATCAATTTGTGCCTCATCTTCCCAATCTGTATGATGGGGATAATGTGTCTCCTATCAGGGCAAAGATAAGATGAGATCATGTGTTTGATTACATAAGATCAAACCGACAGTAGGCATTTAATAAATAAATATGATGGTGGTGGTTGTTATTACATGGAAAAGATTTGGGTTTAAGTAACATGGAACCTCTCATGTGGGGCCAAAAATCTAGTATGTGCGATAAAGAGACAATAAAATAATTTTAATATGAGGCAAAAAGTGACAAAGGCTATAATCAGTATTTGGGGAAAAAAACCACCACAGGAACTATGGTATGTTAAAGAGAACTGCAAATTCTTAACAGTGCTCCCATCAAGAGCTAGAGCCCACCTTGAAATTTGTTTGGTCCCTGATCTGGTCTTCGGCCAATACAATTTAGGTGAAATGACTCAGTCATTAAGTGTCTGCCTTCGGCTCAGATTGTGATCCCGGAGTCCCAGGATCGAGTCCCACATCAGGCTCTCTGCTCGGCAGGAACACTGCTCCTCTCTCTCTCACTCCCCCTGCTTGTGTTCCCTCCCTAGCTGTGTTTCTCTCTGTCAAATAAATAAATAAAATCTTTAAAAAAAAAAGAAAGAAATGACTCTGGGTGCCTTCCACAGTTAAGACATCAGAAGACTTACGGCTTCCTCCAGATGTTCTTGGGATGCTCCTTCTTGAGCAGAGGTTCCATGCTGGGAAATGTCACTAACGGGTGTCGCAGCCAGCCACTCTAGCGGAGAACCAGTTGTCAGCCATGGAAGTGGACCGTTTGCAAGGCTCAGTCCAGTTAAGCCTCCAGATGACTTCAGCTGTCCCGGCCCCCAGGCACATCTTGTGAGGCAGAACACCTAGTAAATCTGCCGATTTCTGAGTGATAATAAATTATTTTAAAATTTTTTCAGCACTAAGTTTGAAGTAATTAGTTATATGGCCAAAAATAATCCAAACAAGAATTTAGGAGAGGAGGAGTCCATTTCAGGTAAAGTTATCATGGAAATGTCTCTAGAACAGATGGGATTTGAAATTTCTTTGGAGGGCAGGATGGTGACAAGAAGCTCTCAGGAGAAACTTATTCTAGAGAGAGGGAAGAGATGGGGTAGAGGAAGAAAGCAAAGCTGAAAGGGATATTTAAGATAAAATCATGAAAGCTTTGAGGACAGTCTCCTTTTTTGATAGAAAGGAAAACTCATTTCTGCTCTTCTGAATAAAAGGGCTTTATGGGAAACAACGGGATTTTTATAGATAAGGTAAGGGAGACAGAAATTTCCATATAGAATGGAAACCATAGAGTAGCTGGACTTCCCAGAAGGCACTAGAATTGGAAGGTTGCTAAGGATCCCCCAGTTGCTCCCCGTCACATGTACAGTAATGGTTTTTTAATTAAAAAATTTTTAATTAACATATAGTGTATTATTAGTTTCAGAGGTAGAATTCAGTGATTCATCAGTTGTATACAATGCCAAGTGCTCATTACTTCAAGTGCCCTCCTTAATGCCCTTCACCCAGGTACCCAATCCCCCCACCCCCATCCCCTCCCTTCCAGCAACCCTCAGTTTGTTCCTTATAGTTAAGAGTCTCTTATGGTTTGCCTCCTTTTCTGTTTTCCTCTTATTTTAGTTTTCCTTCCCCTCCCCTATGTTCATCTGTTTGGTTTCTTACATTCCACATGAGTGAAATCATATGATGATTGTCATTCTCTGACTGACTAATTTTGCTTAGCACAATATCCTCTAGTTTCATCCATGTCATTGCAAAATGGCAAGATTTCATTCTTTTTGATGGCTGAGGAACATTCCATTGTATATGTATACTGCGTCTTCTTTAGCCATTCATCTATAGATGGATATCTGGGCTCTTCCCATATTGTGTCAATTGCAGATATTGCTGCTATAAACACCAGGGTTCATGTGTCCCTTCAAAGCAACATACAATAACATTTTAAGTCCTCATGGCCTGTGAGGCCCATGGCATGGTGCTCTTGCCTGGCGACCTTGATAACCTAATTTGCCTTCCCTGTATCCTTTGCTTTCTTGCCTCAGTCACATCAACTTTCTTGTTGTTGCTCTTTGAAAAGCCCACTGTGGACTGAGCACTGTAGCACTCATAGTCTCTCCACCCTCCACCTGGATTGTTCATCCTTTTAAAAATATTCCCATGGTTCCCCCTTCTCTCCATTCAGGTTTCTGTCATCTTCTCAAAGAGGCCTTCTTTTGCACCTAAGTAAAAATAGTTGCCCCTACATCCAGTCCTCTTACCAGTTCTATTTTTCTTCCTAGAACTCATTACTCCATTCCTCCGTTCCCTCATTTACTTTACGTACTTACTTACCTACTTACTTACTTATGGAATGCTTCTTTAGTTTCTTTTAATCTGGAGTAACTCTCCTTCAGTTTTTTGGTTAAAACATGAATTTCTTTAATGGACTTTATTTTCTAGAGTAGTTTTGGGTTCCCAGCAAAACTGAGCAGAAAGTGCAGAGAGTTTTCACATTTCTCCTTCCCCAAAACATGTACAGTCTCCCCCATCATCAACATCTTCCATGGGGTTGGTACATTTGTTACAGTCTATAAACCCACAATGACAGGTCATTCTCTCCAAAGTCCATAGTTTACATTAGGGTTCACTCTCGGTGTGGTACATTCCATGAGTTGGGATAGATGTATGATGACATGTATCCATCATTATAGGGTCATACAGAATTTTTTCACTGCCCTAAACCTCCTCTGTGCTCTGTTCATCCTTCCCTCTTCCTTAACCCTTAGCAATGACTGATCTTCTTATAGTCTCCATAGTTTTGTCTTTTCCAGAATGTCATGTAGTCGAAATCACATAGTATGTAGTCTTTTCAGATAGGCTTCTTTCACCTAGTAACATGCACTTAAGTTTCTTCAATATGTCTTTTCATGCCTTGATAGCTCATTCTTTGGGGCACTGGATAATATTCCACTGTCTGGAAGCAGCAGTTTATTTATCCATTCACCTACCAAAGGACATCTTGATAGCTTCCAGGTTTTGACAGTTGTGAACAAAGCTGCTATAAACATCCATGTGCAGGTTTTTGAGTGGACACAAGTATTCAGCTTTTGGGGGGAGGTAAATACCAAGGAGCATGGTCGCTGGATTGTATGGTAAGAGAATGTTTAATTTCGTAAGAAATGTCGAACTGTCCCATGTATTTTTTAATCTTTTTTTCATCGAGGTACAGTTGACATGCAACATTATATTTGTTTCAGGTGTACAACATAATGATTCAATAGGTGTATATACTATGAAATGATCACCACCACAATGAGGCCAGCATTACCTTAATCCCAAAACCAAGAGATATGTTGGTTATACCAGTATACCATCCACCACCATACATAGTGACAAATTTTTTTCTTGTGATGAGAAATTTTAAGGTTTTGTCTCTTAGCAACTTTCAAATATGCAACACAGTATTCTGAACTATAGTTGCCATGCTGTACATTACATCCCCATGGCGTTTTTTTTTAATAACAGGAAGTTTGTAACTTTTGACCTCCTTCACCTATTTTGCCCAACCCCAACTACTTATGTCGCAACCACCAATGTGTTCTCTATATCTATGGGATTGTTTTACTTTTTATACATAAAGACAAAGACTTTGTCTTTGAATGAGGTCTGGCATATGCTGGATTCTCAACAGAAAACAGTAGAAAACAATGAATGAATAAATGAATGAGTGAATGAATGGATGGCTCCCAGGCAGCATTAGGACTTACAGTAATTTGTTACTTCTCAGCAGCAGGGATCTGTGGATTTTCATTTTAATTCTCTGCCATCTTTCTCTGCTTCCTGCTATTCCCAGGCAATTCTTTCATTGCCTGGGAATAGCATCTACTCACCAAACTTTGCTCTCACAGCTTCTGCTGATTCATCACCATGACTTGCTCACAGCTCCCCTCATAATGCTACTGTCTCTCCCTGTGCATCTGTCCAACTGCTGCTCCCTCTGCCAACCTCCCAATTCTCCCAGACTTTACAGCTGAAATTCTAGAGACAGACAATCTCATAGGGTCAGCCCATTTCCCACTTAGGTACAGATTTTGGACCCTTGTCTCTGATCTAGGTCACATGTCCATGCTGATTTGATCAGCGCTGTCCACAGGCACAGAGTGTGGCAACATAGACATAGATTATTCCACACAGCTGATGACACACGGATGCAGTAGTGGCCTGTGGATCAAAACATAACATCCACAAACTCGTTCTATGACGCCAGCATTACCTTAATCCCAAAACCAAAGACCCTACCAAAAAGAATTACAGACTAATATCCCTGATGAACATGGATGCAAAAATTCTCACCAATATACTAGTCAATAGCATCCAACAGTACATTAAAAGTATTATCATCATGACCAAGTGGGATTTATTCCTAGGCTGCAAGGGTGGTTCAACATCCACAAGTCAATCAACATAATATGATACATTAATAAAGGACAAAGACAAGAACCATATGATCCTCTCAACAAATACAGAAAAAGCATTTGACAAAATACAGCATCCTTTCTTGATTAAAACTTTTCACAGTGTAGAGATAGAGGGAACATATCTCAATATCATGAAAATCATATATGAAAAGAACACAATGACTATCATTCTCAATGGAAAAAATGGAGAGCTTCTCCCTGAAGGTCAGAAACTCAGCAGGGATGCCCACTCTCACCACTATTGTTCAACATAGTATTAGGAGTCCTAGCCTCAGCAATCAAACAACAAAAAGAAATAAAACACATCCAAATTGGCAAAGAAGTCAAACTCTCACTCTGTGTAGATGACATGATACTGTATGTGGAAAAGCCAAAAGACTCCACCCCAAAATTTCTACAACTCATACAGGAATTCAGGAATGCAGCAGGATATAAAATCAATGCACAGAAATCAGTTGCATTTCTATACACTAACAATGAGACAGAAGAAAGAGAAATTAAAGAATTGATCTCATTTACAATTGCACCAAAACCCATAAATACCTAGGAGTAAACCTAACCAAAGAGGCAAAGGATCTGTACTCTGAAAACTATAGAAATCATGAAAGAAATTGAGGACCACACAAAGATATGGAAAAACATTCCCTGTTTATGGATTAGAAGGACAAATATTGTTAAAATGTCTATGTTACCTAGAGCAATCTATACATTCAAAGCAATCCTTATCCAAAATACCATTAACTTTTTTAACAGAGTTGGAACAGTAATCCTACAATTTTTATGGAACCAGAAAAGATCCCAAACAGCCAAAGAATGTTAAAAAAGAAAACCAAAGCTGGTGGCATAACAATTCCAGACTTCAAGCTCTATTACAAAGCTGCAATCATCAAGACAATATGGTACTGGCACAAAAACAGACACATAGATCAATGGAACAGAATAGAGAACCCAGAAATAGACCTTCAACTCTATGGTCAAAAACTCTTCAACAAAGCAAGAAGGAATATTCAATGGAAAAAAGACAGTCTCTTCAACAAATGGAGTTGGGAAATTGGACAGCCACATGCAGAAGAATGAAACTCGACCATGTCTTTACACCATACACGAAAATAGACTCAAAATGGATGAAAGACCTAAATGTGAGGCAAGAATCCATCAGCATCCTAGAAGAGAACACAGGCAGCAACCTCTTTGACCTCAGCCACAACTTCTGGCTAGACATGTCTCCAAAGGCAAGGGAAACAAAGGCAAAAATGAACTAGTGGGACATGATCAAGATGAAAAGCTTTTGCACAGCAAAAGAAACAATTGATAAAACCAAAAAACAACCAACAGAATGGAAGATATTTGCAAATGTCTTATCAGATAAAGGTCTTCTGTCCAAAATATATAAAGAACTTATCAAAGTCAACACTCAAAGAACCAATAATTTAATTCATAAATGGGCAGAATACATGAACAGACATTTCTCCAAAGAAGGCATGCAAATGGCCAAGAGACACATGAAAAAAAATGCTCGACATCATTCAGCATCAGGGAAATACAAATCAAAACCACAATGAGATATCATCTCACACCAGTCAGAATGGCTAAAATTAACAAGTCAGAAAACAGCAGATGTTGGTGGGGATGCAAAGAAAGGGGAACCCTCTTACACTGTTGGTGGGAATGAAAGCTGGTGCAGCCCTCTGGAAAAACCATGGAGGGTCCTCAAAAAGTTGGAAATAGAGCTAGTTTATGACCCAGCAATTGCACTAATGGGTATTTACCCTAAGATACATGTAGTGATCCAAAGGGGCACCTGCACCCCAATGTTTATAGCAGCAATGTCCATAATAGCTAAACTATGATAAGAGCCCAGATGTCCACTGGCAGATGATTGGACAAAGAAGATGTGGTACACACACACACACACACACATACACACACACACACACACACACACACACACACACACACACATTGAGGTAATTCTCAGCCATTAAAGAATGAAATCTTGCCATTTGCAATGACATGGATGGAACGAGAGGGTACCATGCTAAGCAAAATAAGTCAATCAGAGAAAGACAATTATCATAGGATTTCACTCCTATGTGGAATTTAAGAAACAAAACAGAGAAGCATAGGTGGAGGGAGGGAAAAATAAAACAAGACAAAATCAGAGAGGGAGACAAACCATGAGAGACTCTTAATCATAGGAGACAAACTGAGTGTTGTTGGAGGGGAGGGGTTAGAGGAATGGGGTAACTGAGTGATGAACATTAAGGAGGACACATGATGTAATGAGAACTGTGTGTTATGTAAGACTGATGAATCAATGAACTCTACCTCTGAAACTAATACACTGTTAATTAATTGAATTTAAATTAAAATAATAATTTAAAAAAAAACACAACCTCGTGAGTTCCAGGCTGAGTAATTCATACTTTAGGGAGACACTGAAGTATTCTGAGAAGAACAGTGATGAGCCAGATCTTTGTTTCCAGAGGTACTTTAGGTCCTCCATGAATCCTTGGATACCCCATGAATGAGACAGTTTAATGATGGAAGAGAATGGCACCAGGAAATGAATTAGGAAGCCAGGGTCAGGGAGAGCTGATAACCTCTAACCAAACAAGCTGCAGGTAGAGTCAAGAGGAGAGGGCAGAAGCAAGTAGGTCTTGAACCTGAGGATTTTTCCCATGCATAGGAGGCTGGAGTTCAACAGAAAGACTGGTCTAGACATATAGCTCCTGAAGTTGTTGGGGAGGAAGAATTTACTCTGCCCTTCATGGTCTTTTGAGCTGAACTAGGAATCAATTTGACATGAGAGAGATTAGCAAGAGAAAACCAAATTTAATAGGGTAGTTACCAGGAATCTACACAGGTAAATCCCAAAGACAGTGAGGGGAAGTGACACATGAGCTGAGGAGAGAGACAGGGATCCAATGACACAGAGGGGAGAAGGACCATTAGCAGGAAGGTGACATGAAATCTTTGGAAAACAAATGTGCCCTGATATGCAAATCAGTTTCTTAGGTAAAGAGGAATTTTTATTAATAGTGTTCTTCCTGATACAGGCAGGCAGTTGAGGGAGAGGTAAAAAACCTTTCCTGAATGTTAGGTTTGGATTGCTTTAAAAAAATTTTTTTAAGATTTATTTTTTAAGCAATCTCTACACCCAACATGGGGTTCTAATCCATAGCCTTGAGATCAAGAGTCACATGCATCATGGACTGAAGCCACCAGGCACCCCTGATTACTTTTAACTCAAAATAATGTTCATGCCACAATGGCCTGCCTTGGGGCTGCCTTCCCCTGGTCCCTACAAAATCATAAAGATATTAGTTAAAACTATAGGTGCATGGTGTGGTAAGGGATAAGCCAAGACAGATATTTGGAGAACTCTTGTACATAAAGAACAGCTCAAAGAAGAAAAGCTTGAAAAATGATTGAAATTGGAAATATGTAGAGAGATAAGTAGACACTCGGAGAGTCACAGAGCCTGACAAAAACAGGGAAGTGTTTCCTGTCCTTATTTTCTTATTCTTAAAGTTCAGGTCCAGAGGACCCTGCATTAGATCCCACTCTATTCCAAACCCCAAGCCTCTGGTCTGACTGTTTGCCTGCGGAAAGCAATGTACTTTATGAAAATCCACAATATTCTAAAAATACATCAGCCAGGCTGCAGTGCCACAATTAGTGGATCTGCTGTCCCAGGAAACCCTCATCACCATTTTGCTTAGATCAGAGAGCGGATTAACTTTGATGTCTGTCTGAACCCCATGTGAGCCACCACTGGTGGTCTGCTCCCTGCAAGCATTCAATCTTCACATCCAAGGGAAGAAGAAGAAATGTGCCAGATAGGAGTCCGAACCAATTTCTTTTTCTCGGTGATTGAGATGAAAATATGCACCCTAGGCCTCCTGACATATTTGACTTGCATCTTGTCTCCTTCTATCCCTTGAGCTCTCTCCCCTTTGCACAAAGACCTTCCCTCCAGACCCAAATCTCCTTCGGCTTTTGCAAACATTAGAACAGCTAGGAAGCCCCAAGCCCCTTGTCTCTGTCATGGGTTGGAGGTAACTGTGCGACTTTGCATCTATGAGGTTTTCTGTTGGTATGCAACTGGAATAGACGGACAAACTAAAATCCAAAGAAAGTTTACTGTAAGTATACAGGTGGCCTGCAGAATATAACAAACCACCGACAATCCAACTGCAAGGGGGAACAAGAGAATCTCTAGGATTACTGGCAAGTGGAAGATGAGCCATCATCTCATCAGGACATTAACAGTAGAAGAACCCCCACTGCAATAGTGCTATCTGCCTGTCCCAGTGTCACCATGCCCCCAGTTCTTATTTCTGGGAGAAAAGGAGCAATTGGACCAGGTTGGAATTGGACCCACACTCAGACAATATGAACTCACTGACTTTATAAGGCACAGTAGATTGGTGATAATCACAGGTCTCTGGAGCCAGCCAGCCTGGATTCGAATTCTGGCTCTACCATTTGGTAGCTATTGAGCTAGTCATTCTTGCTCTGCCCTCAGCTCGTCCCTATGCAAATGGGGAATCAGGAGCTATTGTTAGGGAAGGTTGAGGGACCAAAAAGCAATTTCTCTCCACTGCTGCACTTATCCCTCTGCCACACTAGAGATGCCATGAGGACAACAGACTCTGCTGTTAATTCACTGCTGGCTGCATTCACCAGCATTTGAAATGTGCCTGGCACACGGTGCTTGGCTCAGTAAACTTTTGTCAAATACACAAATGCTGATGTTTCCTTTTCATGTTCCCAATCAACTAGTGCAGTGCTTTGCTGGAGTTGGCACACAATAAGTATTTGCTGATTGAATCTGTGAGTCAGTGGGATCCTCAAAAATGGGGAAAACATGGGGCTCAAAGAGATGAATCTATATTTGGTAGGATCCAGTGACAAGCAGGTGCTAAGTAAATCATTTTTGGTGTGATGATGCGATTAAGGTGATCTGTATCTGTATAGATTGTGGCCTGGCCGATGGTCAGACGAAACCTTTTAGATTCACATGAGGGGACACAGAAGGCACCAGGTTACATGCCACTTGGAGAGCGTGGTGGCTTATCTGTCCCACATGAGTCTGTCTCTGCCTTGGAGGCGCTGCTGGTAGCTCATCAGGATATCCTGGCTTTCAGGTTATGGGTAGGGCTCATCCAACCATCCTGGAGAGCTGGCTCATGGAGACAGCCAGGTGTCAGGGAGGAGGAGCCTATCAGATTAGGAATTATGAAAACCAAAGTTTGGTCCTGGCTCAGCTATTGGTGTATGACCCTAAGAAAGGTCTCTGGATTTCAGAGACCTGGTCTATAAAATAGGGTAACCCTTGACTTGCAGCTCATGAAATTGTTAAGTAAATGAAGTCACACATGTGGTGACTTCCTCTGGAACTCCTGTTTTTAAAAACAAAACAAAACAAAACAAATAGGAAAAACAACTCAACTTGGCTTCAGTGAAGAGGGAACCTCATTGGCTCTTGTTACTGAGAAGTCCCAGGGTGGATCGTTTTCAAGTGCAGCTGGCTCCAGGAGCTCAAATGCAATGTCAGCAACTGATTTCTCTCCACTTCTTAGCTTTCCTTCTGCTGCACTGTCCTCATTTTCAGTTTCTAAATGGTGGTGCCCGGGGACTCCAGTGTCTAATCCCTTCAGGTTCACATCCAGACTTCCAGCAGCTGGGAGACACTATGATTGGCTCAGTGTGGGTCATGTAGCCAAGAGGATGCAGCGACACTGGGTGATCAGGCCTGGGCCCCATGACAATCGATCCCTGTAGTTTGGGAGCTTGGTCACATAAGTTGCATACTTAACTCTCAGAGCTGGGAAAAAAATCATTGGGGGTGGACAGAGGAGAAGCTCAGCTTATCTCATGGATTGAGAACGGGAGAGGAGAGGTTTGCTTAAAGATATTCCGGGGCTATTAACAGAAAGATAAGTGGAGGCTGAGTTGCTAAAATGACAAATGCGCATCACACCTGGGGTTTTCTATCACGTGACAGAAAGCATGCCTCCCAACTCCCCTCTCTTCAGGGAAGCCCTCTGTTCTCCCCCCAGCACGCTCCTGCAAGCTCCGGGGGAGCCCCCACCTCACCCTATAGCCATCTGTCTTCCTTGGTTGAACTGCTGCTGCCCGCAGGACCCTATCATTCACTGGCAACAAGCCGCGCCGGGTCATTAGTTATCTTTTTATGTAGATGTCCTGTCTCTTCACCCATGTGGCAGGATCCCGGAGAGCAAGGGTCACGTCTTCCTCATCTTGGTTCCCTTGGCGCACTTTGCTGGTGTTTGGGGCATGGAAGTTAGTCCATAAATCTGCTGACAGATCAAACACCTGCTTTATATGCTTCCGGAAACACAGAGGTAGATAGTAGCTTGATTCAACTATAAAGCTACAGAGACACAGGAAACCTGTGCTCTCTGCACCATTTCTGAAAGATTGTAGATCTTTTCCAGACTCAATAATACTTCTGGGGTCAGGATGAATATGGTCTTGCTCCCCAGCCCCCAGCTGCTGGTAGCATTCTTATTTACAAAGGATTGAATGAAGGCCCAGGGAACCTTAATCTCAGCTGCACAATACCTCTGAGTAGCTCATATGCTCCCACAGCCCACCCGGAAGGATGGAGAATGGGAATCATAGGAAGGGGAAGAGGATGTTTATCCTCAGTGGCTCCCGCCCCAGGTTATAAGGCAAGACCCCAAGGTCCCATCAGTGGGACTGGCTGCTGGCTCTCTGCCTTGCACAGATGATATTTATTCCCCACCTCATTCGTAACCCCGACATTCAGCAAAGGGAACGGAGAGAGAGAGAAGAGGGATAGAAAAACGGAGTCAGAACAAATCTGCTTGTAGCTTGAAGGTTGAAACAACACTGCTTCCCGGCTAGTCTTGGTCCGGTTGCTCCTGTTAAGTCCTCTGCAGGCCATCCTGGGGTTGGCGAGTTGCCCCCTTTGTCTCTTATCCCAACAGCCCTCAAGGAGACCCAATCACTTGTTCAAAGCCTCGCGGCCAAGTCGGGGTTCCCTGACCTGTAAAATGGGCCGATATGATGGGGTTTAAATCAGCGAGTCACAGAGAACACGCAGCTCAAGGTGGAAAGTCACTAAAATCAAATAAGGGGTGGGGAGAATGAGAAAGCCTGGCTGATAAAGAAGGTGATAAAAGAGCTCAGGGGAACGGTGCACTAAGAGGGAACCCGGCCACCAGCAGTGTAGAGGCCAGAACAGGGCCCGCAGGACCCACCGAAGCAAAAGCCCCATTCACCACACCCCCGGCGCTGGGCTGGCGCAACCCCCAAACCCGGAGCGCTGGGGAAACCGCTAGTGGCTCCGAGCGGGCCCCGCCCCTCATGGCTCCACCCACCCCAATAGCCCCGCCCCGACTCCACCCCCACGCTATCTCGCCCCACCCCGCCCCTAGCCCCGCCTCCAGGGCCCGGAAGCGAAAGCCGCTCCGCCTCTTCCGAGCAGGGTCACTGGTAGCGCGAATCGCGACTCCCGGCTTGCGGGGCCCTGAGCCGGGCAGGGCAGCCCCTTGCCCGCCGCCATGTCCCGGAACCTGCGCACCGTACTCATCTTCGGCGGCTTCGTCTCCCTGGTCGGCGCCGCCTTCTACCCTATCTATTTCCGGCCCCTAATGCGGCTGGAGGAGTACCGTGAGTGACCTGTGACCCCGCGCGGTGGCCTGGTCTCCACAACACCTACCCCCCCCCCCGCCCCACACCTGCTCCTGGGGCCGTGGAAAGAGCTTAGCTCGGGAGTCAGGCAGGCCCGGGTTCGAATCCTGCTGTGTGTGACTCTGTGACCGCGGACAAGTGTGACTCAGTCTCTCGTACTGTACTGTAAATTGCTGTTTGTGATCGGTAAAATAAGACCGTGTAGTTGAGACTCACAGGTGGTAGAGAAAGCAGTGGGCACGAAGTAGGTGAACACTAAATAGTAGTTCATGCTCACAGATAACATTCGCCGAACGCTTACTGTGTCACGTTAGGCCTACATTGGCTCTTGTAGTATCCACAACCTCGCTTTGAGGTAGGTATTAATGCCCATTTCACAGGCGGGAAAACTGAGGCTTAGAGAGGTTGTATAATGGGCCCAGGGTCATATAGCTAGTACATTGGAAGGCACATACTCCAGCCCTGACCTGTATCTGCAGGACTTCTCTCATACACACGGAAGCTGGGTATGGTGATTGTGGAGGGAGACAGATGGAGTCCTAATCATCCTGAGCCTGAAGGTGTTTTTATTGCCTTCATTTCCACTGCCAGACACAGCTCTGAGCAGAAATGTTTCAAACCTAAACTGTTAACCTGGGTTTTTGAGTTTTTCCTCAGATCTTTTTTCAGATTCTGCTATCTTCCTTCATTTTAAGCGGGTTGCTCACATGACAATGGTGAATATCCTGGGAGTAATTTTCCTCCTTCATCATTCAAGTTCTGTCATTCTAAAAGCCAAACTCTCCTTCCTTGAGACCTATACCTCAGCAAGGATTAGCACTTTGATACATCTGAAACCATCTGTCAGAGAGAAAGTATTAGGCATTAGAGGCCCATTTTGTTCTCCAGGAAACCTGAATCATCTTGAAGATGGAAGAGGGCCAGCTCTGCTCCCTGGAGAATATTAGCAGAGGCTGAAAGCTTGGCGATTTGAAGGCAAAAGCTCGTGTAAACGCTCTGCCCGTTACAAATGCTACAACATTTGGTTTCTGGAGGCAGAGCATTTTAAGTCCACACTCACATTTCTGGTCGCTTCTTTCATCATCCAGGGTTGAAATGGCCTCTGTGCATTCTGCCTTCCAGCCTATGTCCAGGAACTATGTGTGGGGATAGAGAGAGGGTGGTGTGAAGCCCTGTGTAATCTGGTTCCATCATCCTGACTGGATCCGTGCCCCAACCTGTCTTCTTAAGGCGTCTAGAATTGAACTTGGGACAAGGGGCTCTGTTTTGGATCCCACTGGAAGCATTTCCATAATGAAGACTAAAGCAGTGGCTCTGTGCTGGGGATGAGTTTATCCTTCAGGGGACATCTGGTTCTGTTTGGAGTCATTTTTGCTTGTCACAACTGGGGGTGGAGTGGGGTGGTTATGAGGGTGCTGCTGGCATCTAGCAGATAGGGGCCAGGGATGCTGCTAAGCCACAATGCACAGGACAGCCCCCCGCCCATGACAAAGAATTGCCTGGCCCAGGATGTGCATGGGGCTGATGCTGAGACATGCTCATCTAGATCAGATGATGAAGGTGAGGACTTGTGCCAGGCATCCCAAACACTTCATTTATATTAACCTATGTAGTTCTCATAACCATTTATTGTAGCAGCTGTGATCATCACCCCCATTTTATATGTGGACAGACTGAGGCATGGAACAGTTAGGTGACTTGTACAAGGACCCATAGCCAGCGAGTCAGATCTGGGATTTCAGCCAGTGCGCTTAGTCACTTCATCCAATAGTGGAGTTTGCAGGCCTCAATTTTTAGGTTTTGGGGTATACTAAATGAGATAACAGATGTGGAAACACCTAGTATGGTTTTATATTACGCATCCCGTAAAAATGTTTTAAAAATAAGGAACCATAGGATAGGGGTGTGAGACAAAGAGATTTAAGCAGGGCTGGCTGACCTGGCGGTAAACTGGCATTTTGGCAGGTGAGGTATTGGTGACCGGGCCATGGATGGAGCTGCAATTCATTTCACCTCTTGAACTAGTATTTATTTAGCTCCGTTTGCATTTTTTATGACTCGGATTTTAGCAGTGACGGTGTATCTGGTATCGTGTTAAGTGTGGGGTGTTAATAACCAGACAAGGTAAGAGCATTCTGTCCATCTCACTGTCCCCACTGTCATCCAACCCACTTCCCTTACGTGGTACTCCCTGTTTCTGCCAGGCCCCAACTACTAACTCATTCTCTACCCAGTGGCCACAGTGCTCTTTCTGGTTGCTCTTTTGCTGCTGATTTGTACCTTATTTGCATTTGTGGTTAAAGAATGAGGACTATATGCTTTTGATTCTTTGATAGTGATCAAGCATTTGCTTTGTGCCTTAGTACAGGTCAGTTTTGGAAATGTTCCTTCTGTGCTTGAAGTGAATAGATGTCATCGTTGGGCACAGAGTTCTGCGTGTCAATTCCAGACCAAGCTTCTTAACTCTGTTAGGTATCTTTAGGACATGTTATTAGGTTATTAGGTGCACACAGTAGAGAATATTCTGGAGATTGTTTTTCCCATTGTCATTATACAGACGGTCTCTTTATCCCTACTATTCCTCCCCAGCTCTATTCTACCAATATTAGAGTTACCATCATTGTTTTGGTTAGTATTTTCCTGGTATTTCTATCCTCTTATATTTGGCATCTATATTTATTTATTTAAAGATTTATTTATTTGAGAGAATGCAGGGGAGAAGGGATAGAGGAAGAGGGAGACAAGCAGACTCCCTGCAGAGTGGGGGCCTGATGTGGGGTGCAGTCTCATAGCCCTGAGATCATGACCTAAGTCGAAATCAAGACTCAGACGCTTAACTGACTGAGCCACCCAGGTGCCCCTTGGCATCTGTCTTTAAATCTCATAACTAGCCTAAATTGGATTTTTTAATGCAATCTGATAATTTCTTCTGTTGGATTGAGCTCATTTGCTTTTCTTCTTTTTTTAAGATTTTATTTATTTGACAGAGAGAAGCACAGCTAGAGAGGGAACACAAGCATGGGGAGTGAGAGAGGGAGAAGCAGGCCTCCCGCTGAGCAGGGAGCCCGATGTGGGGCTCGATCCCAGGACTCCCAGGATTCTGGGAACATGACCGGAGCCAAAGGCAGACACTTAACGACTGAGCCACCCAGGCACCCCTGAGCTCATTTACATATATGTTTAAATATATCTTTTTATTTGTTTACTCCATCTTACCTTGTGTTTTCTATTTATTTGTCTATTCTATTTCTGTAACTTTTTTTTCCTTTTCTGCACCTTCAAGCTTTTTTTCTCATTCTCCTCTATTCTTTTGAAAATTTTACGTTCTGTTTTTATTCTTTCGTGATTATTGTTTAAAGTTAGTCAGTATCTTTATCCTCCTAGGAAATATACAAAGGCCTGAGGAGAATGCCTCGGTCCTCGTACCACAGGGCCCACAGGGCCCGCCATGTATTTATTCATCTCCGGTCACCCAGTACGAGCAGGGTTTGTGGATTCACTGATTGTTTCTCTTTGACTGCATTCTTGACTCAGCCAGCCCAACATCTCACTTCTTTCTACTGTCCATTTTCTTTATTCTGCGGTGCATCTGGTAATATTTCTTTCAGGAGCATTTGTCACTGGCAAGTCACCCTCATTTGTCAGAAAGTGTCTGGAACCTCCGGTTTTTCCCTGGGGCTGTTGAGGAAGTCTGTTGTCATGCCATTTGTTCTTTGAATTTGATCATCTCACTTGCTTGATTAAAATACTTGCACAGCCCTCTGCTGTCCCCAGCTTCTAGCCTGTGGAGTCTCATGGAACTATTTTAAAGATTTTATTTATTCGACAGGGAGAAACACAGCCAGAGAGGGAACACAAGCAGTGGGAGTGAGAGAGGGAGAAGCAGGCTTCCCGCCGAGCAGGCAGCCGGATGCGGGGCTTGATCCCGGGACCCTGGGATCATGACCTGAGCTGAAGGCAGAGGCTAAACCACTGAGCCACCCAGGCGCCCCTGAAGGAAGTATTTTAATCGGAGAGAGGCAATCGGATTCACTCCAATGTGAGGTCAACAAGATTTCCAAATAGAGGAAGACTGTACTTTCTGTGGTCATAGGAGAGTAGGGAGAGGTGACTGTAGTCCGAACCAGTGGTGGTCATAGGCCTGGGGAGGAGTACTGAATTGGGGAGCTATATTTAAGAAGTGAACTCCACAAGGGTGAGGGAGGAGATGAAGGAGAATGACAGTTTCCAGGCTCCGGCAGTGGAGGAGATGGTGGGGATGGTCATTAAGAAACACAAGAAAGAATTGGGAGTTAGGAGGATGAGCTAGTTCAATTTTGGATGTATTGTGTTTCTGGATGTGCTCATGGAGACTGCTGGCAGGCAGCAGGCTGTGCTGGTCTGGAGCTGAGGTCCTGGGCCTGAGCTCGAGCTAGGGAGGGATGCTGGATCAGCATGAGATGGGAAGCAGAGTCATCGGAGGCAAGGGCTCCCAGGCAGCACTGAGAAAGTTCAAGAAACAAGCTGGCCTAGGACAGGACACTGGCGAACACGGTATTGGAAGAACATGCCGTCAGAAGAAAGGGAGCCGTCAAAGGAGACAGAGAAGGAGTGGCCAGAGCAAGAGGGTTAAAACCAGAAGAGACTGCAGTCACAAGTCGCGTGAAGACAACTCTTGATGAAAAGGGTTATGGTCAGCAGGCTTGGGCTTCTTGGAGATAGAAAGATAAGAAGTGGAAGTATTCAGTAGATTTATGAAAAAGAAGGTAAAGGTCAGAGTTACCTTGTTAAGAATGCTTTCCGTGGTATGGCGGTGGGCAGAAAGCAGGCAGCTCCACTGAATTGGCTACTTAAAGGTATTTGTATGGAATGGAGAATGATATGAGTATTTTTGCAGCAGGTCAGAGGCTCTAGGGAGAGTTTTGTTTTAGGGAGAGATGGGACAGCCGAGACGTCTCTGGACAAAGAAGGATGAAGATAATCCATAGAGTGACAGGTGGTAGGGGATCTTGAGATCAGATGGAGGAAATCCTTGGACCAAAGGCAGGACACCTCTTCCCCCAGCTCGGGAGGAAAGGCAGGTACGGATGCCGCCATGTGTAGGTTCAGTGTTGGGAAGTTGTGGGCACTTCCGGGTGATGACTTCGGTTCTCACTGTAACACAGGAAGTGCAGTCATCTGTGAGTGATGGGCACAGCCTGCAGCCAGAAGACTCTCTTCTTCAAACACTGTCTTCCCTGAGCTTCCATGACCATCCCCGCTGTCAGTTTTCTTGCCTTTGTTCTTTTGCTCCTGCCTCCCAGCCACTCCTTCTCAGCCTCTCTTGTTGGTTCTTCCTCTCCCAAGCATCCTTCATACTTTTATATTCCCCAGGACTCTGGGCAGACTGAGGAGAAGTCCACAGTTCTTGGAAGTGGTAGGCCAGACATCCAGTCCTTGGGAAGTGGGGCCGGTAGCTGGCAAGGGAGGAGCCCACGCTCCCGTGTTGGGCCCAAGTGTCAGGTCAGCACCAGCCCTTCAACAGGGCCAGTCTGCAGTACAGGGACAGACCAAAGTCTTATCAGTCTGCTGGCCAGCCCAGGCGCGGGGCGTGCGGGGACAGCTCGAGGCAGCAGGAAAGAAAGGGAAGGCTGCTTAGATAAAATAAAATAAAGGCGATCTTCCATGCCTTAAAAGCAGGCAAGCCGCTCTGACAAGACTGCCTTATTGGATTTCATGTTGACAGTCAACGTGATCTTCAGCTCTTCCGCTAACTCAGCCAGACTTTCCTAAGTGTTAAAGGGATGACGAGGTCAGTTCTACACGTGACACTTGAGTCCGAAATGAGCCCTGGGGAGACAGCCTTGGCACTGGTGGTCAGTGAGCCCAAACCAGAAGTACAGTGATGGCTCTGTTGTGCTCTTGGAGGGAATCCCAGATGATGATTTTTAGCTTTCATCCTGCTGGCACGGCGTGGTTTGTTGGAAGAGCCCCCGTTTCAGGGAGAGTACAGCTGCTGTAGCTCAGAGCCTAATCTGGCTTTGTGTCCTAGAACTAGACCATGATCCTGAATATGGCCTTTTAAAAATAACGTGTATTTTATAGCAGCCTGTGAGATGAGACAGAATAGAATAGGGTCATTTTCAGTGATCCTGTTCATTTTTAACTTTAATTAGATGCATAAATTTAATTAGAGTCATCAAATCATAAGAGTTTTGCCAGAAAACCTATGCTTCTTCAGTCCCCTCATTTAGGTGACTTGTCCAAAGTTACTGAGCACATTAACAGCTGCGTGGACACTAGAACCTAACTCCCCGGCCTTGTCTGCTGCCTAATGATACCCTGTCTCACATGCCTTGAAGACAGCAGAGTGTTCCCTAGTGAGGCTGCACAGGATGGTGGGATTGCCAGGAGGAGACCTCAGTCCTTCCCCCACGTGGTCGCCTTCTCTTACTGCTGCACCTGCTGCCCAGGCTGGAAGTCTGTTGTGCAGCGTCAGAACGGGGTTGGGAGAAATCGCTTGACCCAGGCATACTTCCTGCCTTGGAAGGGCATTTTCCCTCTCCTGTGCCAGGTGCTAGAATATGCTTTTTCTTTCTTTCACTAGAGAGTCCAGTGCAGTACAGGGACAGACCAAAGTCTTATTTTTTAACTGGCATTACGGAGCTCCCTGGTTTCAACCAGACTCTCTGATGAGGAAGCCGAAGTGCTTCTAGTGTTGGGAGAAGTCGGTGCCTCCAGTGGCCCTCTGGGCCCCCTTAACCTCTGGCTCACACTTGCTACCACAGCTCTTTGGTCCCTTCTGCTGCTGCTTCAGCTGGGCACGGGGGCACATCCCGTCCTGGATGACCCCCTCTATAGGCAAACAGAGGACGTGTCTAGGCAACAGCAGCAGAACAAGAACACTGAAGAAGTAATTTTTAAATTTTTATTTACTGTTAAAAAAAGATACTTTGAACTAATCATCACAGGACAGTCACAAGGAAACACAAGGACTTCCTAAAAACTGGTTTTGGCAATTGTATATCTCAGTTATTAAAAAAAAGTCCAAACCAACAGAAAAGACCTACAATTAGTATGCTAAATCCCTGTTGGCCACTAGACTTCCCAGCGAACACTTTGCCGCATTGGCTTCCCCCATATGCCGTGCTACAGATGGGGACATACGTGCATGCGTACACACACATATATGTACATGGTTACATATGCGCATAATTATTTCTGTTGTTTTGCTGAACCATTTGAGAGTGAGTTCAGGACATTGTGAGCTTTCCTTCCCAAACGCTTCAGCCCAGATTTCCTAGGAATAAGGACATTCTCTTACATAACCACAGTGCCGTTATCCAGGGCAGGAAATTTAATATTGACGCAATGCTGTTATCTCATACGCAGTCCATACTCAAGTGTTGCCATTTTTCCAATTTCTTCAGGTTTCGAGCTGCTTTTAACTGTGGCCGAGACGAGATGGCCCAGAGAGGTCTTGAGGCCATCCTCTCCCTGGGCGGGGTGCCAGGGCCCTGACCTTCTGCACTTGCTTTTTGGTTTCTAGCTGCTTGTCCTAGGCTCCAGCACACTCAGGCCGTCAGTTGTCGCGGGCGCTGGTAACACCATCTTCCTTTGCCGAGTGGTTGTGGATGTGAAAATAACAAGTCGTACTGTAGAGCTGTTTGACAGTATGGACATTAAATATAAAGATCTGTTTTCATTTCCAGACTTCAGAGTTATCAGGTGGACTCTGTCACTACAATCGGAGAATCAGCCCGCCCACATGCATTACCAGTTTTAATAACACTTTGGCCCTCTGACCCCAGATAACGATCCTCAATTAAAACTACAAATCACACCACTGCCTTAGCACCAGGGGGCAGAGTCGGGCTGGCTGAGACACTGGAGTGGGGACTTCATAACCGGCATCGGGAAACTCCAGGCCCAGTATTGCATATTTGCAATGTCTTAATCATTTCACTCCTGATAGAAACATGCTTACTACTGAAAAGTCAGTAATTAGCTTATCCTGACTTGTTCACACAGTTAAACCTCTGACTTCAGCGTTGCCCTTTTCCTGAGGTTTACAGACACTTGCTGTTTCTTTAATGATAGCAAAATAGAAACTTACTGTCAAGTTTCAGCAAGACCTACTGCTAAATCCTGAAGGACCAGTTTGTTTTCCTTTTAGCATATTCCACATTCACAAATTATAAAGTGTCTTTGTGTCATATCATGAATTTATATAAGACTGTGTTGGCTTTAGAGTATTTATAAAACATTAATGGATTAAAGAACCAGTGAATGTAGATAGGATGCTAATATCGGTTATCACTTGATAGGAACTAGTTCAGCAAATCGGTTTAAATTGCCTGTCTAAGCCGAAAAAATGGAGGTGGTTGCATAAGGACGAGGATTATAAAGAGATTATGGTCTATTTTAAATAAATCCTTAGCCTCTCTCGAACCTCATTAGCAATTAGCAAGAAAGTGTGAAGACAGGGATTCCTTTCTCTTCACTTGGTTCTCTGTTGCATTGTAAGAGGTTAGGATACAATCAGACATTCTGTCCTCGCTATCAGAAGTCAACTTCCTTTGGTGTTTGCCAGTCTGCCAGTGTCTTTGCCTCTTGGAGAGTATTCAGTACGCCAGGCTGTCTGATTTTCTTAAATCTATGGCTGGAAAGATTCCTGGCGATTGATTATTACTTTAAAAACTCACTCTTCCAGGGGTACCTGGTTAAGCGTCAGACTCTTGATTTCGGCTCCGGTCATGTCCTCAGAGTCGTGGGATGGAGTCTGGCGTTGGCCTCCATGCTAGTGTGGGGTCTGCTTGTGGGTGTGCACTCTCTCTCTAAAATAAATAAATAAAATCTTTAAAAATTAAAAAAAAAATTACCTCTTCCAGAATGCTAGCAAATGGACCTTTTAGGTGTGGAAAATCATATCTATTTTTGTTCCTGGCACCATCGATAGCAGTGTGGTCCTTCAGTGGTTGACGTTTTCTAAGAGCATATTTGAGACACAGTTGTACTTTGAGATCTTACATGTAGACAGCAGGGAGGGCTCAATCCTGCAGGAGTTTGATGTCTTAGGAAATGAGATCGTCTTTTATGTTGGAGTTGTTTTAGAAAATCTGACACCCGAGAGCTCCATTTTCCACTCTAGATGGAAGAAGCCTTTTGGCATAGCTTGTCCTGAGGGTCTTGGTTATCGCTTCCCTACTACTCTTCAGAGAGGCCCAGGGAAACCATCGGGCCACTGTCTGTAATGGACTTCATTATGCTATGTCTCCCCTCTGTCTGTCTTAGACTTAGATACCAAGATTCACATAATCCCCATTGCCCAGTGTTTTATTTGCCAAAGCAAAACTTAGCATCGATAAAACTATCAGGTAGGTCACTTAGAATTGACTTTCTGTCGCATCACTGGAGAAGCAAGTTCAATGAATATTCGATTTGGCAAATCCCTATTTCTTGGACCTTTATGCTTCTTGTAACTTTATGAGAATCCAGAGGCCAGAATAAAGGAAATGGCCTAATATTAAGTAAGAACTAAATGTGGATTTCAAGAAACACTGTCAGTCCGATTAAGACAAAGGTCTGATTACAACATTTAATTACTATACTTTAGTAGTAAACATCCTTTGGCTCCAAGTCTTTCCCCTGAAAAGTCGCCATTTGTTTGTCAAGATACTTAAAATAATAAGTCTTTGTTTTCACAGACCTTGGGTTTATTCTAAACCCTTAGATAGATGTGTCAGAACGCTTGAAGCCCACAGACATAAAATGCCCAATTTCTCTTGGCCCTCGCTTGTTGGACATCTCCAAAGAGATGGGCTGAGCTGCTGTGGCTGGAACGCGCTTACTAATTGGCACAGCACCTGCAATCAATTAGGGAAGCTTCAATTATCCAAACCAAAGCCACCCACCCAAAGATTAATTTTCTGCTCTATTTCCTATCAAAAACAGCATATTTAGCTCTGAGTCTAGTCCTTCAGCGGAGCACATTTGAGACATAGAAACTACATCGTTTTCTTGTTAATTGCACTTGTTCCTTCAATTCAGCAGCCTTCCCTCATAATATCACACCCACCAGCTCTTTCAAAATTGTTCTTTTTCTGTTGTTTTGTTGCCTTTCCAAAATGCTGAGATCACCGAGAAAAGATGTTAGTTGGGAGCTTTTCTTTTGAAGTACAGCTTTCTTTGCTTTTATTGAAAATACCCAGTCTTTCTGCTCTGTAGGGTCTGACGTCCATAACCGAAAAGCTTTGAGTATTGGCATCTCGTGTATATTGTTTCCAAATTGTCCCACATAAATAGAAAGATTTCTACCACCACGGCCCACCCCCTACCTTTGTAAAGAGCAATTCTTCTGTTGTGTTTTTCAGAGAAGGAGCAAGCCATAAATCGAGCTGGTATTATTCAAGAAGACGTACAGCCGCCAGGTAAACTTAAAAATCAAAACAGAATCGCATTTGTGCTGTTGTGTGGGGTGCGCATGCTTGCCCTGCGTGGAAGAAATCTTTTGAGTGTGGAGGCTGGCAGGTGATAGTGCCTTTCATTGCACAGAAGTTGCCATTTTCTAGGAGCCACCCAAGACTTCTTTTTAACATTTCACCCCAAAATATCTTTTGCAAGTTTGCACATTCCCCTTGTGCATTTGATAAATGGCCATAAAAGCGTAACAAGTGTGTGATCGAATGTCAGGGGTGAATAACTGTCCTGCGGACTGATTTAGCAGGAATCTAGTTAAACCCTGTCCTCATGAGAATAAAGGCTGTTTAC